>JAJLUB010000012.1:5802-30406 GCA_030564085.1 Nakaseomyces uthaithaninus
GGAGAATGCTGATGGGGCTCCCTTCGCTCCCCCCAGCCCGGCAACGGACACGCAGACACTCCGGGGCTCCCACAGACAGGACCCCCCGGGTAAGCAGTATCGAGTAGCTATGCCCCCCGGCACCACCGGCACCACGGCCCGGCACGACAGCCCCTCCGGCTGCAATTACCGTCATTCTTAGCTAAAATGACGTCATTCTACATGGCCTGGTGTCATAGCATAGAAGTGTCTATCAATGCCATGTATTGCTAATATATGCTAATACAGTTTGTGTGCTTATACAGTTGTGTGCTAAATTAAGTTGTTGATACATGTATATGGGGTTATAGATACAGTGCAGATGTGACTCTTCTTTTTTTGATAGTGGGAAAAAGGGGGTTGACTACTCGATGTCGTCTATCTCTTGCTTCTCGAGGAGGTACGCCGCGTACGGCGTGGCAGGCACGGCCGTCACGTTCTGCTCGAGGATGCTCTGCGCGGACTTCCCGCCGTACTGCTCTCGAGGACAGCTCGCAAGGTACTTGCCCAGCTTCTTCCCGTCGTTCAGCACTACAAACTTCTTCCGCGTGTTGCTGTCCACAAAGGTCTTGATGACGTCGTACGCCCACCCGAACACACTCGGAACGTTGACAAAGTACTTCGCGTACAGCAGCTCAGGGTAGTACGTCTGGAAGATGTTGATAACCTCCTTCACACAGCTCTTCATGTCGGAGTCCATCCGCCACACAGACACAGTCTTGTAGTCGTGCACCTGCGTCATGTACTCGTTCCCGGCATCCCCGAAACTCAGCAGCTGCATCCCCTTCTCCATCAGCCCTATCCGGTACCGCAGAAACTTCTGCACATCCTTGAACAGCTCCTTCTTCTTCACTAACTTCCCATATAGATTCCACGTGACGACGCGCTTGTTGGCCTCGTCCTCAGGGTACAGCGTCAGGATCCCCACTTCCTCCAGCTCCTTGTTGTGCACCTCCTTGAACGCGCAGCTCAGCGGGTTGAACTCCTCCCGCCACTTCAGGATCTTCACCAGCTTCTCCACAACGGTGTCGTACTCGAACTGGTACGCCTTGCATATCTTGAACAGCAGCGCCTCCGCAACGTCCTTGTCGTAGTACATCTGCACCTCCTCCGCCGTGCCCTGCACAGCACTGATCTTGTGCCCGTACAGCTCGTCGTACCCGCCACACCGCTTCGTCACGATCTCCCCGACATTGCGCGCCAGCTTCTCGAAACACTGCCTCTGCTTGTCGTCCTCGAACTTCATCACTGCTTTACTCATGCCCGCCAGCTCCTCTTCACAAAGTAAAAGACCACAGGACCTGTCTGTCGTATTGGGACTGTCCTTCTGCGTCCAATGGCCCCCTGACCAAGAGCTCCCAAACCTTCGCAACTCTTTATGTCAACAGCTACTCTCTCACACACCCCCATCACCAGCCTGTGTGTCAAAAAAAAAAAAACAATGCGAAATTCTGGGTGACTCCCCAGCACGAAACCAAGAATGGCGAACGATAGTGGAGAGTGCCGATGACGAACACGCAATGGGTTCCCCCGCGACGAGCCCGAGTTCATTACAATGGGTACTTTGATGAATATTGACTTATGTAGCTATACTTATGGATAAACAGCGCCTTCCGGAAAACTCCGACCAAGGAAGGAAGAGCAAAAAAAACACCGAAAACTATCAACTCCGGAATGTGCTGCACCATCTTGCGCACAGCGTGTTGTCGCTGATGTCTGTAGGCATGTGGGCCCAGGGAGCCAGCTTCCTGAGGTCGATAATCCTCAGCATGCTGTTTCTGGGCGGGTACGCCTCGTCCTGCTCTAGTACTTTGCAGTAGCTGTCTGTTGAGATGTAGCCCCATGTGTCCCCAAACAGCTCTTTCAGCACATCCAGGTCCTTTAGCTTCATCAGTTTGCTTTTCTTCTCCTGCGCGCTGTTGCTGTACACCGTGAAGAACTCTCGGATGCACATCGCGACCTCTTTGTTGGGTTTCAACACTATGAACTGCGGATCTCGCTCGTCCAGCTTCTTGCTGTCCTGGTTCGTCAGGAGAACACACATCTCGTTGTCAATCTCGTCGAATATTTCCTGGCTGTCCAGGAGGTCGTCGATATTCTGTAGAACCATGCAGGATGGCGAAATGTAGCAGACGAGGTCGTAACGGTCTACCAGACTCAGGAACACAGAGAGTTTATTCCAGTTGGCAATTATAGTCTTCGTCTCTTCCTCGGTGGCCAGCTGTAGTGCGGGGTCGCTCAGGTCCGTGGACACACACTCACTGAATGCTATTGTGGATGTTATGCCGTGGTTGTGTAGCTCAACAGGATCAAAGACGTGTGGGTGCAGTACGACGAGGGTGTACTTAGAACTCGATGCCTGTAGCGTTCGATGTAGCACCACCGTTGCAGCGACCAGCTCATCGCGATCGATCACCGTGACCCAGCACTTCCTTGGACTTGTCTCGCTGCTGGCAGTGCTGCCAGAGCCCAGACTCGCGTTCGTCTCTATAGAGCTGCTTTTCTTCGTCGTTAAAGTGGGTTCGTTAATGGACGCGCCCGAGAACGAGCTTCTGGGATTCAGCAGTTGCCTCATCCACTGAATGTCCTGTACCGAGCTCCTCCGGACTGTAGCCATGCTGTGGGAGCTCCTCTTCCTGTGGGAGGCCGTTAGCTCTCCGGGATCCTCGTCCTGCCCGTTCCCCAGGTTTAGGTCGTTAAGTATATTCGTCACCGACTCCTTCTTGTTATCCGGCAGCGAGTAGTGGTGCTTGAAGATCTGGTAATCTCCGTCATCGCGGATGTCGTTATTGCTGCCGTCGCCGAGGCCGTGTCCGTCGCTACCGTGGCCCGGCCTATGCCTGCGCTGCTTCCTCTGCTTGTGGTGCTCGCCTTTCCGCTCCCCAGCACGCGCGTCATGGGCACCGGAGTCAGTGGCCCCGGAGTGGGGGCTGGGACTGTGCCGCGCCTCAAGCGACTGCTTCACAATTATCGAGCCCACATTTTCATTGAACACGGGCGTCTCCCGCACTTCTCCCTGCCTCGCCTGGCCTCCGCCATCACCCGCCCCATCGCCCGCGCCCTCCGTGTCGGTGTCCAGGTCCATCTCGTACTGCGACGCGTTGCTCGGCGTCCCTATCGGCGAGTTCATCAGCCCGCTCAGCGCGTTCCCAATCCGCCCGCTCTTGAAGAACTCCTCCACCTCCGCGCTGTCCTGCCCGGACGCCTCGCGCTGCGACTCCGTCCACGACCTCCGCAGCGCTGCATCCAGCTCGCCAGAAAACCCATCCTGGTCCATCATCTTCGGGATCCAAAATTACTGCGTTTTCACCGTCTCTGTTTACACTCCTGTATGAACTTCTTTCCCTTTAACTCCTTGTCCTCCCCAAAGACATCCAAATTACCTCATTTCAATATTTGAGATGATGGCGAGAGGGATGAGATGAGATGAGATGAGAATTAATCCTTGTCCATCTCTCATTTCCCAACTTCCCATTCACCCCCCAACAACCCACAACACCGCTTCTTTCCCTAGACATCTCCCCCCCCACCACTCCCCCGCAAATGCACATACATCTTACCCGGCTCCACAACACACAGTTACCCTACACAATGCACACCCACACACCACACCATGCACCAAATGTTACCTGACGTGACAGGGTAAACACCGGGTAACACCGTACATACTGGCTGATTTTGTGGATTTCTACGTTGCTGGCAGTCCGCGTTCGAGACTCGTGTGCGGAAAACATAGTTATGGTGGTCAATGCCCGCTATATATGGTGAGAGAACAGTATTATTGCCAGGACATATACAAACCCAGTTGGATGCAGACCCACAACTCCACGCACGTCTTGTTCAAGGCATGTCTACTGCATGGATGTACATACATATATATTTATATATATATATAATATTGGCTATTTATTATATATACTGACCTGCCCACCCCCACGCGCTGTATCAGGGTAAGCACCGTGCAGATAAAGGCAAGTGCACTCCCTCGGATATATCAGGCATGGGGTTCGACTTTCCTCCCCCCATAAGGACGTTTACAAACAGCGAGCACTGCGTACAGAAACGAAGACGAGCACGGATGTCTCAGGTGAGGAGGTTCTCGGCTGCGGCGCGGCTGCTGAAGCACGCAAACGATGTGAACTACAAGCAGCTCCGCGAGACTATCAGGTACATCGTGGACGGGCGGGCTGCGGGGCTGAAGGGGCTGCTCTCGGTGGCGGACCCGTCGGCGGCGGCGGGAGAGGCCGGCGGGAAGGATGCGGACATGCACTCCGAGCGGATCCTAGGGCTGCTGAACTCGACGCTGCCGCAGGTGCAGGATAAGCGGCGGAAGGTGGAGAACCACTACGACCTGCTGTTCGGGCAGCTGAAGAACATGGTGGAGGAGTCGCTGAGCGATATAGAGAGGGACTCCGGCGGGAGGTCGTCAGCTGGAGCGGCGGCCGGGGACGGGGCGACTGTGCCGAGCCGGTCCACTGCGCTGTTCAGCAAGCTGATGCTCAAGGTCATGATGGAGAAGAATGCGGTCAACGTGCGGTCACTCGCCGAGATAGTGCTGCACAAGGATTTCAAAGAGTACGGCAAAGTGTGGGAGAATTTGGCGCTGTTCCCGCAGAACGTGCGACAGGATATGTCGGTGCTGCTGTACTACGGGTCCCAGATGGACGCTATCAAGGAGGCCTGTCTGCAGGACTGGGTCAGGGACTACCACCACCTGAACATTATTACACAGAGACTGTTCTGGAGGTGCATGGACCGGATAGGAAAAGTCGACGAGTGCTCGCGGTCAGTGCCCGGATGGATACCGAGAGACACAGTCGTGCTGTATCAGTCCCTATATCAGGATGCGCATTTCCTGCCGACAGAGTTCACGTATACAGGTGGTAGCAGCCTAACAAATAACCAAGCCTTCTTTGTAAGCGCTCTCAGGGCGTTAGCTCTGTACCAGCAGCGGCTGAAGTCACAGTTGAAAGCGACAGAACCTAAGAAAGTGGTTTCGATGAAACAAAAAATGGCCAAATCCTGGGCGACGGAGATCGTGAAGCTGAGCATACAAAATAAGCTGACCATGGATAAGAAGGTCGATAATGACGGGAAAATGGTTCCAGTGTACAGTTATCGATTCTTACGAGCGCTGGACGTTAAACTACAACAAATTTGTGGGTTAGGTTCTGAGAATGACCAGAACTTGGTACAATTACAGAATGACCTCAACACAATTCTTTCGGCATTGCATGATGAAGAGCAAAATATGAAACAGTACATGTCCCTCTTCTTTGTCTAATACAGACGTCCTCGATTTTTATTTTCTGGTAGTTATTTTTTCCTGATGATTTGTGCAATATCACTTTAATGTACATATGTATATATATATTATTGCTGCACGTCTATTTCTGAATCAATTATATATTCTTTCCGAAAATCACAACTCTATCTCATCACAATTATAGAGATGAATGACGACTGTAATGCAAGGTGTTTCATCAGACATCTAACTGTTAAAAAAACGTGTCCCAACTTCGTTAAATCAATGCTCTTTTCACTGAGGAGATGATCACTAAGAATATGGTGATCAAATTTAATTTGGTTCAAATTATTTATCTCTTTTGTGCTTCTTCTCTTTCTTTTCCTTTTTATCTTTCTTGTCCTTCTTGTCCTTCTTGCTCTTCTTGGCCTTGCTTGGGGAATCATGAGTCTCAGCGTGGCTACGTTTCTTGCTGTGCTCTTTCTTCTCGCTCTTTGGTGCTGATTCCTCAATGCCGAAGTCCTTGGCATCGTAGCCGGTAGCAAAATGCCGTGTGATCAAGCCCTCGACCTTTGGTATGTTTTCCCTAGGCACCTTTACCTTTTCAATGTCTATGCTTGGAATGGAAGTAGTTTCACTGATAGTGAACACCTTGTCGAAATATATGCTTTTGCTATCCTTGTTCTGTGCAACCTTCAATGTGCTCTTCTCTTCGCCTGGTATAAGCAGTGTCAGATTTGTGTTGTCAGACCCCTCCTTGGAAGATGTATTCTGGATAACCTTATAGTTCTTGCTATTTAGCGCAATGTCACAGTTCTTGGCACTAGCATCGAGGGGAAGGCTCTTGAGCTCCGACAGATCGACATCCTTAGGAAGCTTCAGAAGCCACAGCTCTTTGTTCTTGCTGCCCAGTTCAGAGGCAGGGAATTTCTTCAAGTGCTTGCATAGTTTATAATCAGCTGGTGGCTGGTACTTGACGACCTCTTCGTCTGATTCAGAGTCAGAAACGTACTCCCTGGAAAGCGAGGATTTAGACATGTAGTTTATAGTATTCGTGTGCTTAGATTGACCCCGAAAGCATTCATAAGCCGAACATCCGTAAGCAAATAAATCATCAGCAAACCGATGGCCATACTAATGGCCCTCTTTAAATTTGAGATGCTCATCGCAAAAATTTTTTTTTTTCGATTTTTTCAGAGCTGGTAGCATGTGATATTAACGTGAGGTGTGAGGTGTGAGCTGGTATACATATAAGGCCAACCATCACAGGCACTCCCGGTAAGTGGGACAATGCAGGGCTGACTGGTGGTGTCACGGTTTGGTGGCTCCCTAAATAAATTTCTAAAAAGGCCATTTCCATCTCTTTTAAATGGAGAGAAAAGTTTGTAAAATTGGATTATATAGAGAGGCTCATCGGTGTCTCCATTATCTGTGATGGTATGATAATAGAAACACTGACCAGCAAGGTGGGATAAAATGGAGAGATATACTGGTGAGTACGATCTGTTTTCGATCATCTTTAAGAAATATAGCTCACTTATGCTGTGGAGGTGCTGTACAATTGTAATGGGGTGGTAAAATAATAAATGTAGAAAGAGAAGAAAAGAAATGAAGAAGTGTTTGTTTGAGAGGAAAATCTCAATTTAAAATGTTCATAATGAAACAAAAGTAAAAAAAAAAAAAAAATGCGATTCAAAGAGAAGCCTTCTATATGACGGTGGCTCTCTTTGTGACATCGTGCTGTTCGTGAGTGTTCTTATTTTTCTTAAATTGTTTGGACCAGCCAGTCAAATTAGTTGTGTAGCGGTAGTGGTTGAAAATGGGTTGGAAAATGCGCTCTCCATTTTCTTCCACGGTTAATGTTGGTATGTCGTTTAGCATTAGGAATCGCAACTTCGGGAACCCCCTCAAGAATGTGACGTATGTAGATTTGAAATGGTGGACCAGGGCGTGGTAGCAAAGGATGACATCCTCTTCTGTCAGGGGATCGTGCGGCAGATGGTGCACTCCGACCTCTTCGTCCTCGTTGTCGTCCTCGATTCTGGGCTGCAGTTGGGATCGGTTTTGTCTGTAGGAGATGATGTTTTCGTTCATTTTGGCAACAAACTCTGTCAAGTTCATAGGCTGGGTCCGCACGCTCGGGTAGCAGTCGCATGCCTTCGAGTATGGCAGCAGCGAGAAGTACCTCATCATTTTGAAGATGTCCTTTGCGGCAATGTCGTGGATGTCGTTGAGGTCGTAGTCCTCGTGGAAGTGGAAAATCTTCTCCCTCAGTATTTTCTCGAAGACGTAGTTGCAGCTCTCGCAGAAGCACTTCTGGGAGAGCTCGAACTTGTTGTCCTGTATGTGCACGATCGGCAAGTCGACGCCCTCGAATCTCAGGTCGATGAACTGCAGGTCCTTGCAATTCAGCAGGATGGCGAGGAAGATCTGGGGGCTGGTGGGTTCTGGAACGTAGTCCTCGAGGAAGTCCATCTTGAGCCGCTTGAGTCGCTTCATCTCGCCGAAGAGACTCACCAGCACCTTGATGTCCTGTTTGATGGAGATCAGGGAGAGGTCCTCGAGGTAGGTGAACTCCTTGAACTCCTCGATGATCTCTATCTCCCTGCTCATCAGGGACTCGTTCCACGAGATGATGGTGAGGATCTTCAAGGAGCGGACGTCGAACACCTCAGAGAGCCTCGTGAAGGTAGTGTGGGCCTCGCCCGGGCGGATCAGCGTGTTGGTCTCGCTGCTGAAGTACTTGTGCGGGAAGAACTCTCTGCGCCAGTGCAGCTTGAGGTCTATGATCTGGAGCTTCTCTGAGAGCGGGTAGAGGTAGTTGAAGAGCTTGATGGGGTCTATGAAGAGGGTCATGTGGGACAGCTTCGAGGAGATGCGCTGGCGGAGGTAGTGGGACAGGTTCGGGATGTAGTCGGCGGGGACGAGGAGCTCCGGCAGCGAGTTTGGGGGGGCCATGTCGAAGCTCGTCACGTTGCTGCTGCTGACCTCGCCGAGGGCGATGATGTCGTTGCAGCTGGGGTCTATGACGTTCTCGAGTCGCTGCAGGGAGCGCCCGTTGGCGCAGAGCATGTTGAGGATCTGCTTCTGGAGGAGCGGGTCGAGGTCCCAGTTGATACGTATCCACTGCACGTTGTGCAGGGTCATCTCCGGGTTCCTGTGGAAGGCCTGTATCAGGCACTCTAGTTTTGCGTTTGCGATTGCCCTGCTCTCGTCCTCGTTCAGGAAGCTGGGGATGTAGAAGAGGGTCCAGTTGACGGCGAGGTTCATGAAGTTTGAGCGGACGACGTTTGAGTCGTTGAGGTATATTCTGCGGTATATCAGTTTTGACACGATTCTGTTGAGTCTCTTGTTGACGAGACACATGCTGAGCCTGTCTGGCTGCGCGCAGTGCGAGACCAGCTCCTGCAGCAGCCCGTCCTGCAAGGCCATCAGCGGGAAGCCCATTTATCCTCTGAATTATGGGTTATATGATATCTCCCTTTGTATCAAAAAAAGTAATCCTGTGGTGTTTCCTCTGGTGAAAGAGTGTCTCGTCGAGGGGAGGCTATTTCCCAGTCTTCAAAATGTATGATAGAGCACAGCCCAATGGGGGGGTGTTTGTAGTTGGGGGTGAGGCATTACAATATAGCAAGATGAGCAGAAAGAGTTTGTGTTCCATTGGCAATGTAGCGCAGCACGGCAATACGAGCTACAGCCCAAAAAAAAAAATGAAGAAGGCGTCGATGGGGGGGTGGCCGTGCAAAAGTTGCGGTCATGTGGATATATCCGTTGGAGTGTATACACACGTGATTTATCACGTGTGTGTTCATCTTCCACGTGAACACATATGCACGTGAGAGGTACCGTACCACTGGACGCTTGTCACTCGCGACTGCCATGGGCATGTGAAGAGCTGTGTGCATGTGCTTTTTTGCATGTGCATTTTTTTGCGGGTTTGGATGTGGCATGTGAAAAATGCAGCGTTGTTGGGGGATGTGCATGTGAAAAGGGCTGGGGGGGTGATGTTGTTGGGTGTGCATGTGAAAATCACGGCATGAAATCACGGCTTGAAATCACGGGTGGACTCACTGGGGGCAGGGCAGCCGGCGTTAGCGAGGTGGCCCGGGTGCGTCCCCACCTACCGAGGAGCAAGCTCAACAAGTGTGTGTCCGGGTAACTGAGTCATCTTTGGGGGGGGTGGACAAACGCGGGAGAAACCACCGACCATACAGGGGGGGGGCCGAGACCGAGACCGAGACCGCGGGGGGGGCGCTGCAGAGAGACAAGAGCCGCACACTGGGTGTGGGGCACAGCGCGCTTGCACGAGTCATCGCCCCCATCGCAGGGACCACACAAATCGCAAAAAAGCCACTCCACAAAGGCACACACAAAGTGCAACGGCAGACACGGATCACTACATCTGCAACACAGACATGTACTATGTACTAACATATGCAATGAAAAGACATGCAGTTTCAATACATGGTATGTAGACGTGGAGATTGATTGTAGCGGGAAAAAAAAGGAGCATCTCTCTCGAGCTCAACAATTTTTCACATCTTCACATGTACACAATAAGGTCCATGTGGATCCTTATTCATATATAAAAGAGGGCCCAATTTTTTGTATCTAAGTAGAGTAGTCAGCTAGAAAGAGAACACCAAAAAACTCTCTTCCCAATAGCAATACTACACAACAATGACTGGCAGCAGCAGCGTTTCTATCCGTGTTCACAACGTAGACGACAAGGTTAAGTACAAGGACAACGAGCTCTTGACGAACTACACCTACCACACCAACGTGGTGCACACCAACAGCGAGAAGACGCAGTACGATGTCACCCCCATCGACAAGCACTACCAGTTCAAGGTGGACCTGAACAAGCCCCGCAAGTTCGGTGTGATGCTCGTCGGGTTCGGGGGCAACAACGGCTCCACCTTCCTCTCCGCCATCCTCGCCAACAAGAACAACATCTGCTTCCGCAGCAAGGACAGGACCGACCTCGTCGAGCCCAACTACTACGGCTCCCTGACCCAGAGCTCCACCGTCAAGCTCGGCGTCGACTCCAAGGGCAAGGACGTCTACGTGCCCTTCAACTCCATCGTTCCAATGGTCAACCCGGACGACTTCGTCGTCTCCGGCTGGGACATCAACGCCGCCTCCATGGACCAGGCCATGGAGCGCGCCAACGTCCTCGAGATCGACCTCAGAAACAAGCTCGCCCCTTTGCTGAAGGAGTACACCCCGCTGAAGTCCGTCTACTACCCGGACTTCATCGCCGCTAACCAGGACTCCCGCGCAGACAACTGCATCAACCGCGACCCGCAGACCGGCAAGATCTCCACCAAGAACAAGTGGGAGCACCTCACCCAGATCAGAAAGGACATCCAGGACTTCAAGCACGCCCACGACCTCGACAAGGTCGTCGTGCTGTGGACCGCAAACACCGAGAGGTACGTCGACATCCTCCCAGGCGTCAACGACACCATGGAGAACCTGATCGAGGCCATCAAGGGCGACCACCCGGAGATCGCGCCATCCACCATCTTCGCCGCCGCCTCCATCCTGGAGCACTGCCCATACATCAACGGCTCCCCACAGAACACGTTCGTGCCTGGCTTGGTGGACATGGCCGAGAAGCATGACTCACTGATCGCCGGTGACGACTTCAAGTCCGGCCAGACCAAGCTGAAGTCCGTCCTGGCGCAGTTCCTGGTCGACGCCGGCATCAGACCGGTCTCCATCGCCTCGTACAACCACCTGGGCAACAACGACGGCTACAACCTGTCCTCCCCCAAGCAGTTCAGGTCCAAGGAGATCTCCAAGTCCTCTGTGGTCGACGACATCATCGAGTCCAACCAGATCCTCTACAACGACAAGCTCGGCAACAAGATCGACCACTGCATTGTCATCAAGTACATGCAGGCCGTCGGCGACTCCAAGGTCGCCATGGATGAGTACTACAGCGAGCTGATGCTAGGCGGCCACAACAGGATCTCCATCCACAACGTGTGCGAGGACTCCCTGCTGGCCACCCCTCTGATCATCGACCTGATCGTCATGGCGGAGTTCTGCTCAAGAGTCACTTATAGAAACCTGGACGGCCAGGACGCAGAATCCGCCACCGGCGACTTCGAGAAGTTCTACCCAGTGCTCTCCTTCCTCAGCTACTGGCTCAAGGCTCCACTCACCAGACCCGGCTACCAGCCCATCAACGGCCTGAACAAGCAGAGAGCTGCCCTGGAGAACTTCCTGAGACTGCTGATCGGACTGCCCGCCATTGACGAACTGAGATTCGAGGAGAGACTGAGATAGTCATCTCTACCCCCTTCCTCTCTCTTTCTATCTAAATAAGGTACATTATTTCACGAGTACCCTTTTCACCTCTCTCTTTCCCTATGTCGTATATATTTTACTCTCTATATAATAGAATTCCCTTTAGCGGAGACAGAAAAAGAATAATGAAAATACTGAATTACAAATCTCAATCTCACAACAGACACAGCAATGTATACACCAAGGCAATAGCCTCCTACCGTCAACAAACCTTCAACCACAATACAGAATACGTCCCCCACATGTCACCTCGGTATACCCATCAGCCAGCTAATATCTGCTTCCACGAGACATCACGAGCCTTTAGCCCAGGAAAAAAAAGGAACGTGAAGTTTGGGGGAAAGCAAGGCGTCATATATAAAGGGAGTGGTGGATGGTCTGGGAGGATGGCGGTCAATTGGGGCCATCGGGGGCACTTTGAAACTCCGTGGACATTGTGTGTTCTAGAGCAAGAGATCTAGCATTTACCAAGAATGTCCTACTCAGACTCAGTGGAGTCAGCGGCCAGCCTCATCAGCCAGCAGACAGTTCTGATGAACAAGTGTCTGGGCCAGAACAAGCTGATGGAGGCGCTCCAGCACTGTTCTGTGATGCTGACGGAGCTGCGGAACCCTAACCTGACGCCGAAGCAGTACTACGAGCTGTACGTGATGGCGTTCGACTCGCTGTCGATTTTGTCCACGTACCTGGTGGATAACCACCCTAAAAGCCACCACTTGGCGGACCTGTACGAGCTCGTGCAGTACACGGGGAACATCATCCCAAGGCTCTACCTGATGATAACTGTCGGCACTAGCTATCTGAGGATTCCCGACGCACCCACGATCGAGATCCTGAAGGACATGATCGAGATGTGCAGAGGTGTGCAAAACCCCATGCGTGGGCTGTTCTTGCGATACTACCTCTCCCAGAGGACGAAGGAGTTGTTGCCGGCGGATGACCTCGAGTTCAATGCGAACTTCATAATGACTAACTTCATTGAGATGAACAAGCTGTGGGTTCGACTCCAACACCAGGGCCCGCTGAAGAAGAGGGAACTGAGAAGCAAGGAAAGGAAAGAGTTACAGATTTTGGTGGGATCTCAGTTAGTCAGGCTTTCACAAATAGTGGACGATAACTTCGTGATGTACAGAGACCAGATTCTTCCTACGATATTAGAACAAGTCGTTCAGTGTCGAGATTTTATTTCCCAGGAGTATTTGCTCGATATTATCTGCCAGGTTTTCTCCGATGATTTCCATTTGCAAACAGCGGAGACACTGCTGAGAACCACGCTGCATTTGCACCCAGATGTGTCTATAAACAGGCTCGTACTGATCCTTATCGGTAGACTGAATGATTACAAACACCGAAAATTGGAAGAGGAAAAAGACATCAATAGTAAGAGTGAGCAGACAGCGTCAGAATCTCAGAAAGAGAAAGAAACAGAGGAGGTAGAAGGGGAAAGTGGAGAAGCAGTGAAAGAGGGTGAGAAAGAAGGAGAAGAACTCAGTAAGAAAGAAAATGGTGGACCAGAGGGAAATAAATCCTCTAAGAAACTGAAACCGATCCCAGATGTTGATATTTTCAGAGAATTTGCAACGTATCTGGATCTACTGAATAAGGAACGTCCGGACCTATCTCTCCACCAGTACGTACCTGTCATTGAAAGTATAATAAAACTGAGCTTGCAGTGGTATCCAGGCAATTATTCGAATTTGAATGAACTCTTTGGATTTACGGCAATGAAATATAAAGACTATGGAAAGATGATCCCTAAGGATATGGACCATTTGATGATTAAACTCTTGGCTTTTGAAGAGTCTCTACCAGGTCATGAAGAAGACACTCCAAGGTTTTTTTACAATGTGATTATAAACTGTCCATCCTTTTTGGAACTCATAACTGTTCAAAATGCGGACACTCAGAGAACGGTCATTAGTTCAATACTAGATAAATTAATTGTGAATATCACCGATGACATTGAAGTGAAAACCAATATATGGACACCACTATCTGAAACAGGCACAGCAGACAAAGAAGAGAAAGACAAACACAGTTTATATATTATAGAGAGCAAATCAGACCTGGAGAAGCTTTTGAAATTTACGGACCCAGTAGTTAACAAATCAGTTAAAAAAAATGCTAAGCAAACCGATGAGCCAGGCACAAATACTAGCTCTGATTCTGAACCAGAAAAAGTAGATCTCACGTTTGATATTTTGCAAGAAAAGCTGGCTAAACTCTGCCATGTCATTTTTAAGTCTCTTTCGCTGTCTAAAGGCTTAGGATCCGTGGATTCACTGGTTGAATGTCAATTAATCCTTAAGAACCATTTTTTCAAAAGCGGAAGAAACTGTCTCTACACGTACCCTGCTATTATCACAGGCTTCTGGAAACTAATCAGGAGGTGTAACATAGAAATGCAGCAACTGCAAGACGAGAGTGCGGAGGACAGAAAGAAGATTGAGAATACTGTAAAGCAGATCTTCAAATTCAATTCACGTTGTATGAACGATATGTTCAATGCCTGTGGACCAGTTGTTGTTGATCTTGTCTATAAGTTGAACCTCGAGTGTGCAGCCCTTGCAGACCAACTCTGTCTAGCGGAGATTTCCTATGACTTCTTTTCGCAAGCCTTTACGATATACGAGGAGTCCATAAACGAGTCCAAGAACCAGTACCAGGCATTGATTTCGATGACCCAGGTGCTGCAAAAGACGAGGTCGCTGCACACAGACGACTATTACGACTCGTTGATTGTGCGGTGCACGCTGCATAGTTCGAAGCTGCTGAAGAAGCAGGACCAGTGCCGCGCTGTCTATCTGTGCTCGCACATGTGGTGGGCCACCGAGCTCTCGTCGATCGGAGAGGAGGAAGGCGTCACGACGAACTTCTACAGAGACGGGAAGCGGGTGCTGGAGTGCCTGCAGAGAGCGCTGCGCGTCTCGGACTCCATCATGGACAACGTCCAGAGCTGCGAGCTTATGGTGGAGATACTCAACCGGTGTCTGTACTACTTCATCCACGGCAACGAGAAGGACACGCACATCACCGTGAAGTACATAAACGGCCTCATCGAGCTGATCAAGACTAACATCAAGTCCCTGGAGACGGAGGCAGACTCCTATGAAACACCCGGCTCGCAGGAGGACCTCGCCGCGATGTCCTCCCTCCGCCTGTCCACCGCCGTCCTCGGCCAGGACGGCACCTACGTCACCGCGGGCAACGAGGGCAACCTCTCAGGAACCCCCGGAAGCACGGGAAACGCGGGCACACGGACACAGGACACCCGGACCGCCCTCCAGATCCCCGTCGCCCACTTCAGGAGAACCTGCGCGTACATCTCCGCCCAGCGAGACGTCGACGAGCGCTTCCAGGTCATCGAGTTCTAGTTCTAGACAAAAGTACATAGATATGTAACGTATATGTCCGCATGCAGATATTTTTTCAACAATAACAGACAAACCCTCCAGAACACCATGCCCACCTCGCAACCATGTTGACTCCGCAACTACCCTCCACATTTAACGTTTAGTGCGCACACCGCAGCTCGACACACACAACATACACCTGACATATAAACAGTCACTCTGCACGCTGCAGACCACATGCTACATCGCACTATACAATACACACGTGACCATCTCCGAGCTCGGGGGGGATGCAGGGCCGATGAGGAGAGGAGGGATCCACGGAAGGTGCAATATCGGGTTTTATGTCGTCTAGTGATAGGGGAAAGGTATGGGACGTCTTGGGTTGCCGGTGTCCTGGAAGGGCTGGGAAGGGCTGGTATCTGGGTTTGGCCCTTCTGGTGGTTGTCTATTTGACGGGGTGGTAAGTAGAAGCTAGGTTTGAGGTGGGGGGTGGAGTATCGAGGTTTGCGACTGGGAGAAGTACAAGTACAGGGTTCTGGATTATTGAGCTGGGGCGGAACAAAATGCCGGTTACTGCTATTTCCAATATGAAGGATGCGCGGATCTGCGTGGTGATGGTTGGGCTTCCTGCGCGCGGGAAGTCCTTTATCTCGCAGAAGATCCTGCGGTATCTGTCGTGGCTGTCGATCAATGCGAAGTGTTTCAATGTGGGGAACTACCGGTACCAGGCGGGGATCATCAGTCCCAAGGCGGATTTCTTTGATTTCGGCAATGCGGAGGGGTTCCGGATCCGGGACGAGGCTGCGAAGCAGGCGGTGGAGGACATGCTGCGGTGGTACAGCGAGGAGAACGGTGTTGTTGCTGTGCTGGATGCGACGAACAGCACGAGGGAGAGACGGGACTGGATTCTGCAGGTGTGCCAGGAGAACAACTTGCTGCCCATGTTTATCGAGAGCTTCTGCGACAGGCCGGACGTGATCGAGACGAACGTGCACGACATCAGCACGACGTCGCCGGATTACGAGGGCACGGACACGGATGCTGCGAAGAGGGATCTGTTTGACCGGATTGCGTGCTACAAGGATGCGTACCAGACGCTGAGCGTGGAGCACGACAACAACCTCACGTTTGTGAAGCTGGTCAACATCGAGGAGGAGATAATAATAAACAAGATTCAGTCGTACCTGCAGAGCCGGATTGTGTTCTACGTGATGAACATCAGGCCCAAGCCCAGGACCATCTGGCTGTCCAGACACGGTGAGTCGATATATAACGTCGAGAAGAAAATCGGAGGAGACTCGCTGCTGTCGCCAAGAGGTGTGCAGTACTCGAAGAAGCTCAAGGACCTGGTGGACGAGCACGTCGGGGATGCGCCTCTGACTGTGTGGACTTCAACGTTGAGGAGGACCCAGCAGACTGCGCAACACCTGCCTTACAAAAAGCTGCAGTGGAAAGCACTTGACGAGCTGGACGCAGGCGTGTGCGACGGTATGACGTACGAGGAGATCGAGGAAGTGTACCCCGAGGACTTCAAAGCCAGAGATGAGGACAAGTACGAGTACAGATACCGCGGAGGTGAATCGTACAGAGACGTTGTCATCAGGTTGGAGCCTGTCATCATGGAATTAGAGCGCCAGGAGAACGTGCTTATCATCACCCACCAAGCCGTGCTGAGATGTATCTATGCATATTTCATGAATGTCCCACAGGAGGAATCCCCATGGATGTCTATCCCGTTGCACACCTTAATCAAGCTAGAGCCTAGAGCCTACGGAACTAAGGTCACCAGAATCAAAGCTAATATTCCAGCAGTTAGTACATACAAGGAGAAAGGTACGAGTCAAGTCGGTGAGTCCGCCGACGACAAGAATAAATTCCACAAGCTATTGGTCGATGCTCCCGAACTAAAGCAGTGAGTCAGAGACGACAAGGGTTACGTGCAATCATTGTAATACCCCCCTACCACTTCCCACCTTTGTTTTTTCTTCACCACTGATCAACATGGAAAATACTCCTATAAATAGCAATTGCAAGTGCTGTGAGACCAATGTCCATATTTTTTTATTTGTTCAACGGAACGTGTCTACGTTATCCATGTGGGCTATTTTGACCTTACAGGACTGATCCGTTTTTTATCTTATATTCTAAATACCGTCTACGTGCTCTCTATCTATACTACACTACATCAGCATCTACAAGTAGTAAGAACAATTTCTTTTCTTCTGTGTGTACTCTGCTAATTTCACTGCTTCCAAAATAAAACTAAAAGCGTATGGAGCAAAACAAAAAATCACATCGATATGAGATAACGGGTGCTAAATAAAGCGCTACCATATTGTAACAGTACAACCGCGAGTCCAGGAATGGCGAATCGTGTCTTATTTCTGGCAATACGGCACTATTTTGATTTTTCAAATATTTACTTTATAAAATTTTCAGCGCTCTTCGCCATTTGACTGCTTTTTTCTTTGCTGCAGAGCACTCCGAATTAATTTAAATGATTAATATTAAATAACGTATTACTTTTCGCATTTATTATTCAACAAGGAAGTACTCCTGTTGATATTGCTAAGCTTACATAAGGCGTGCTGAATACTGATACAACGGGCAAATAGCAACAGCGAAAAATGGTGAAGCGGCTGTTCGGATTTAAGAAGGGCAGTTCTCAGGAAGGAAGACGTGATGGTGCACCGCGGCCCAGCGAGGATAGACAGGCAGACGAAGACAGCAGTAGAAGACAGGATGACATTTCGACACATGTGGGATCATCTGTGCAGTCATCTTCTATATTCTCTAGAGGCAAGAAGTCTTACAACTCGGGTGACTCGTCGGTGCAGTCTTCTGTAAGGGGGAAACATGGGGGCTCGTCTGAGTTTAGTGATATCGGCAAGCCTCTTAGGATAATAGACTCCACACGGTACTCGGGCTTGGGGACTGTTGCAGAAGAAGAAGCGGGTTCATTAGAAGATACGCCAGTGCATGAGGTGCCACGAGCTGTGCCGGACAGAAATGAAAGCAAAGAAGAGGTACATACTGTATCGGACAGTCAAAATCTTTTCAAGGAAATCAGAGAACTCGACAACAACCTGCTTGATCTGATGGCGGACATACACCAAAATGTTACTAATATCTCGAGGGCAGTGATATGTGCAATAGAGTACTTTAAGAATTTCCGTCAGGAGGACACGACGAAAAGAAGCACTTCCATAGTGAAAACTGCCAACTGCGCGCAGCTAAGAAGCATCTCGAGGACAGTATTGCATTTTCTCGATAATCTACTGATATCGGACGCTTATTCGAACTCCAGGTCCATACTTTTGAGAAGATATCTATACTTTCTGAAAAAGTTAGGAATCCAAGTACCTACAGATAAAGAGAATACATCATTGTTGCTACCATCACTGAATATTTTTCCCATCGATGATAGTTGTAATTTACCTAATAAAGATAGAGTATTTGAAATAATAGACGAGATAGTCAAAGCAGACCCCAAGTTGTTATCTGAGGACGAGGGCTCTTTTATCGCGCCTGTACTCCGTGGTTTAGGAAATGAATCTGCTATCATTAGTGTGATATTTGGGCTGCCGAACATAAGGCAAGAACATCGAGAATTAACAAGAGATTTGTACGGGCTCTTTCCAGATATCCACTTTTATTGCATAAAAGATTACATACGTCCAGCAGCTACAACTGCTGTCCTGCCAGAAGTAGACAACCATACCACCTTTGAAACTAGAGACGATAACGATTTCAAGTTTTCTCCACCATACAAGACAACAGAACAGAACAAAGCACCACCTATATCATTATCACTATCTACACAGAACAGTACCAAAATAACAGGATCATTAGGTGGCTATATTTTCCCTCAAATAGATAATAGTAATACCAAGCTTTCCAAATTTGCAGGATCAACATTCGCTATCACCTGTGCACATGTGGTGCTGGCTGAATCGCAAGATTATCCAGAGGTCGCAGTACCGTCAAAGGTTCTGCAGAGGTCGTACTTCAAAACTTTACTGGATGAATCTTCTCGATATCCTAAAGGATCTAAGGAACAACGAGCTTTCATGGAAGAAGCACGTAAAGTCGAAAAGAATATGAAATGGCAGAATGAAAACAAGTTTGGTCAGGTCGTTTGGGGAGAACGATCGATAATAAATCAGCGATTATCTGATTTTGCTATAATCAAAGTAAATCAAGATTGGCACTGCAAAAATTACTTAGGTAACAATCTGGATCACATTCCAGACCCCACATTAAAATTCGATAATGTTTACGTCAAGAAGAAGGTGTTGAAAGTCAAGCCTGGAACCAAGGTCTTCAAGATTGGAGCATCGACCGGCTACACTTCTGGTATAGTCAATGCAGCCAAGCTGATATACTGGGCTGATGGTAAGCTACAAAGCAGTGAATTTGTGGTTTCATCACCTCAGCCCTTATTTGCTAGTGGAGGTGACTCAGGTTCATGGATCCTTACAAAGTTAGATGATAGGGTTGGTCTTGGAGTGCTAGGAATGCTTCATTCATACGATGGTGAGAGAAAGCAATTTGGGTTATTCACTCCAATTGGTGATATTTTAGAGCGTTTGCATGCTGTTACCGGAATTCAATGGGATATCGATAATAGTGAAAATGAGTAGACAAACCACCAATTTAATGCCACCGATAATCATATGAAAGATAGTACATGACTAGTGGTCCCATGCCCATGGCACTATATCCACTCACACCATATATCAACTACATAGAAGGATATCATTCAATAACATATTCAATTCAGTATCTTCAACTATAGTAAGAGAGGTCCTTCACTTTTGATCAGGCGTATCGGTTGGGGTTCATTCTGCAGGGTACATAAAATCAAAAATTGCTTCTCATCACTAAGTACAATTAGGAAGGGTAAGACTGCCCTAATAATACCCCCAGTTATGAGGCTATGCATTCTCTTGTACAACAAGGGTACCTCAATCCTGACTCTCTTGGAACGCCAGCAAATTGCAGCTTGTATCAGCAACGGATTTCAGCTGTGTGCACTATCGGGTACTATTCAACTATGTGTAGTCGGCGTTTTGTCAAATAGGTGGAGTTCGAAAGAACAAACCTACCAATGGTAGACAGGATTTAGAAAAAGAAAGAAAACTGTCAAAAACTGCTATCAAAGGAGAATACATGATTGTTGAAGTTAGAATTATCGAACCTTTACTTCGTCTTGGCTTGTATAAACGTTGAAGGAAAACTTCTCCGCACCGAAAAGCTCTAAACGTGAACCCGCCTTAGACGTCATTTGTGGGAATTGGCTTCTTTTATTTTTTTCTTTTTTGGTTGTCATTGTTGATGGTGCTGTAGAGTTTAGAGGCAAAATTAGCAAGTGTCTCTAAAGTCCCTAACAACAATTGCAACATCTAAAATGTAGACTTCACTTACTACAAGGGTTTAAGAGTGCCTTTTTTCCCTTTATGTTGTCATCGTGGAAAAGAAAACTCATGTACTACCCTAAATTTGATTCAATTCATTACAACCTTTTAGAAAACACTTTAGGTTTGACAGTTGTAGAAGCATCCTAACTGACCTCAACGGTGCCACTTCATTCCCTCTTTCGTTTTTGTAGGTTTGCCGAGCTATGCCAGTTTCTACTTCTGTCCCACTATGAAAGCTAATTTAGCACAGCAGTAGCTCTCACTTCTAACATATCTACTACAACCACCTTCCATCTAAAAGAAAAAAAAAATAGTTCTTTGTTTTATTGAACCTAAATAAGCTCGAACTGCCCATATTCTCTACATGATCCAGGTGGGATTAACACTTGACCCACGATGCTATCAATATCTAACTGACGAAGATTCCTTTTTCTAACGAGCTAAATGTTGAACCAGTTATCCATTTTCCTTTCTTATTTCTTCGATTACTGACTATAAATATAGCTAGTATACAATCCAGAATTATCCCTAAAATTAATTCGAATTGCTTTTCTTTTGAATAAGCGGCTTCGTATCCCTTATTGTACAGATCCAAAGGTTTGTCCAGAGTTTCAATTAGTCGAAATATAGTCGTACTACACATAGAGCTAAACAGTAACCGCTGAAATTGGTAAAAAAGGAAAACTCCTCGGTCAATATCGCCGCTATACATTTCACCAGCCAAAAGATAGCACAAGGGTCCCAGTAATTATTTTTAGATTTACCAAGCCTATATTGATGGCGCCCTATTATTGTTCGAAATACTGTATCACCATAAAGTAGAACAAATATTCGAAAATCCAAAATAAAAAGTAACAATTCTTTAACATGTTCTTGAGAACTCCGACAAAAGAGTATCACCAAAAAAAACTTCATACCCCTCCCAAAGGAAATGAAGAAACTATACTGGGTGGCCCAACTCGGAAATTCTTTAGGAGTTTGAGCGGAAAGGCGCATGTTAGCTTTGATTCAAAGCCCCATTATTCCCCGTTGCTTAAAACACCAACCGCTAGCCCAGAAAGTATTAAAACAGCAAAAAAAAATCGTAACATTCCAAGGCCATTAAACCTTTCTGAAAGCTTGGCAACGACCTCAAGTAAACGTATAGTTAACGAAGTTGGACAAACATTTGATACTTCAACTCATGAACAAAAAGAAGCAGCATTAGGTGCACCTTCATCGATAGTTAAGAAACAGTCCAACCTCAAAGGTAGAAGGAGACCAATTGCGCAAGCTCCAAACGCAACAGTTCCTTATACAATGTCAGTTACAAGCAGAGATATTAATAGCTCAATTTCCTTGGGACAAACCTCTAACGTGCCTAAAAAGTACGTAAACCAAACTTGCTTCATTTGCGATGAGCACATTTCGGCGGCATTTTTAGGTGAAAAAACAATTGAATTTGGTTGTGGGCACATTTCTCACTATGAATGTTTTTTAATAATATTTGAAGAAACCTACAAAAATGGCAAATACCCCCAATGTCAGGTATGTGGTATACTTTGTGAACCATTAGATGAAGATATTAAATTTGAACTAACATCGAGAATTTTAACCTCTAAAAGAAACTCAATCAAGGATTATAGCTCCAATTTACCACATGCTAACTTCAACTCTTCTAAGACATTCTTTGAGAGAGATCAATTAAACACACCTGTTGAAAAAATAATTCACTCTTCGCAGATATCATCAAATGGCTTCAAAACACCATCAGCACTATGCAATCCGATTGAACATGATTTATTCGATGATGATATTGATGATGATTCTGAATACATTATAAGTACATCTTCCACTTCATCAATAGTTATAAACGGACTAAAAATCGATCTAGAGGAGAAAATTGACACTGACGGAGAACAAGAGCAATATCCAATCGTCACCAAGACAGGTTATAACAGCTTAGAGATCTTCTTTCCTGACTTTGAAAAGAATCAACCTTCCACGCACGAGGCCTCTATTTTTGATGAAAACTCTGGATTGGTCAGTCCCACTGCTTTTGATGAAGAGGAGTTCAAGAGCGAATTACGTTCGTTTATAGCCAGTAGCATATTTGGAGAATCCAAGATCAGTGAATATGGTGAACTGCAGATGATCAGCATTTTTGATTTTTCTACCGATGGTGAGATATGGACAAGCAAACTAAATATTTTCTATTTCACTAATTGTCTTATTTTTTATGATAGTAGTGATAGACAGACAAAGGGTGCTCTACCAATTGATCAGATATCTTCTGCAGTTGAAATAAACAAATCCGGTCAAACTATTTTGGTGATTGAGTTAATGAGCTGCTCCATTCCTCAAGTATACTTATGCAGCAACGAGGAGCTTGGCCAGACAACCGAAAATATTCGAAAATGGTGTTTTTTTTTGAATAATGCAAGAAAAGAATTGCCAAGTTTTATTGACTTGACTGATTGCTCAATATCTGTTATGCCGATAGAACTATCTGTCAAGTATGAACAAGAGGTTCTAAAGAGAAAGATGACCAATTCAGGGACATCCCAGCCATGGGAAAAATCCGCCAATGAGAAAAGCATATGTCTCATTTTATGCCTAGAGAAGCAGGTCTTCTTAAGAAATAAAGTGACAGTAAAATCATTTCTAGAATCTGTATTTAGCTGCTTACTACCTACAGATACCGTTGCAATTGTCTCTATTGGAAAGAATGGCAAAGGTGACCATGGACCTTACGGCACATTTATTGGCCCTGTCAGTAAAAATTGGACAGGATGGGGAGGTATCATAAGTGACATCGAAAAGGATGACTCTTCTGAGGAGCATCACATATTTTCCGATGATAATGAGAAACACAACATTATCTTTGAAACTTGCTATAGGCTAATAAGTACAATTGAACCAAATGAAACTGAAATATTCCATCACGCAGTAATATTAAAAGATGATGCGTTGAACTACAACGAACAGTTGATACCGAGCAGCGATAAGATTCGGGCTAAGTATGATTTTGTTACGTTAGAAAGTCATTTTAACATTATTTTTCATAGCGTTCATGAACCATTGAAAATTGATAATATGCGAAAATATGATATCTCAAATATTGTCCTGAGATACAATCATCAGCAAGACTATCTTTGGTTGGGAAACATGAATTATGATGAGCGGAAACTGGTGAACCTTACCCTCGCTGAAAATGACGACACTATACAGATCGAATGGTACGACAACAAATTGGAGCGACACATCGTTAAGTTATACAATATTTAAAATGGATTTTTTTTTCTTTTGTAAAACTAATATAAAAAAAATAAACGGAATATATGCACATTTCAAGTCATCCTTTTTCAAATTTTTTGTCAAGAGTATGAACAAGACTGAAAAAGGTATAGTTATTTTTTATTGTACTACTCTCATGCCAAACTAATCTTGCACAGATATTGCCTCTCCCTCAATCAACACATACAGAAGACAGGCGGGATAGTCCCATTGCATAGAACGAACTTACTACGAGTTGCTACATGTCTACGATCCCACATATAGTTTGAATGCCATGACAACGCAATCTAAACAATGACAGAGGGAACCTGCCTCTACTGACGCGTCGTATTCGCCAAGCTGTAAAAACCATCTTTGACGCGTACCCTTCTGGCTTAATGCGTGGCTACTCCGTGTGTAGAAAAGAGAAAAAAGAAGGAGACAGTAAACGCATGTAACAATCATCATGCACGATAACAACGTGCCACCACACGTATACCAACTGCATAAAAGACTGGCCTTCAATTAGGCAAAAGCAGTTCCAGGCCCGATTATTTTTAGGATCAGCAAGTTGTAGGAATATAAAATCTAGATCAACTGCACTGCGCCTAGAGAAAGGAGAGAGCGGGGATGGGGATGAGGAGGGGTAAGGCGGCGAGACGCGTGCATAGCGAAACGAGAGGCTGACGGGGGAAGCCTAGAATGCGGGATTTGTCTACCAGTCCACTCTCTCTCTCAGCTGTGCAGTCTCCAATTTCAGTATGATCTTGACAAAAATAGGAATAGGCTTCATTTTCGCGTTGGATCTAAATCCAAATCCGGCTAATGAAAATGTGCAAGGATGCTGCCTCTTATTAACTCAAAACAGAAACATCGTAGATCACCAGATAGCTTTTCCCATTTCGTACGCAACCTCCAGATGCAGACCCGAAGCACCGTGTCTCACAGACAAGCGTAGAGAGCAGCAAATTGCCTCATACATAAATGAGAGG
>JAJLUB010000012.1:30506-135321 GCA_030564085.1 Nakaseomyces uthaithaninus
GGGGGGGGGGGGGGGGGGGGGGAGGGAGTTGTCTGTGGGGTGTCCCACTAAGAAGTCTGGGAGGGCACGGTTCACGCGCTTAGAGCAGTGTTTGGCATTCCCCAAGGGCTTTGTTTTTCGCGATGTTTGTGCTGATGGCTTCCTGGAGAGCACGCGGGAAGGGACGCAGAGCAAGGATGTAAACAAGGATCCTGCAGGAAAACGATGTGTGCTGTGGGACACGACTGAACGTGCCCGAAGAAGGAATCAAAAAAGCACAGAAGCGTCAAGAGCAAAACAATAACAACGCCAAATGTTCTGGAATGGGGTGGTAGCCACAAAAAGGGCGAGCCAAATGATCGGCGTGTTCTCATCGTTCCATCAGATGCTCCTTATCATACTGTAGGATGTGATAGTAATGTAGCCGTGCTCTGGTGTCTGTTATCGTATATCTGATCGAATACGCTACACCCCACCATATCCGTGTCTATATCGCGTATCGCAGTTGTTGTTATTGTTCTCCTCGATGGACTCGGATCAAGGAGGGGATTATTTAGAAACATAGGCACTCTAAATTAAAAGAAACAACAACGAAATACAGTGAAAAAAAAACAAACTGGGCGTATTACTTGCCGTACTGTAAACTAGCAGTGGAAGAGAGTCCTCTGCACTTACTTTATCGCTTATTTCGAGTTCAAGGAAAATTATTCCTGAGGAAGGATGTGACAAATAAACAAATTGAAGAGCCTTTTTTATTCGAGAATGAAAAAACCTATAAATACTAGATCGAATTTTTGTATATTCCAATAATTACTGTCTGTACTTCACATCCCTTCATTTTTTGTATACTGTTTCTCCTTTTGAAAAGAACCAAGAAACACAATCTCTTCATTAGCAAACATAAAATCCAAGGTTATAGTTTTACCTTAAGTCCATTCGCTTCTCTTATACAATCAATAATATACAAAAAAAAATGCAATTCAAGAACGTCGCCATTGCTGCTGCTGTTGCCTCCGTCGCTGCTGCTGACGGTTACACTCCAGGTCAACCATTCTCCACTTTGACCCCAACCGGTACTTACCAATGTGCTCAACCAACTTTTGCATCCACCTTCGGTATTGCTGTTAAGCCAATTGCCTCTTCCGTCGCTAAGAGAGCTGTCATCTCCCAAATCGGTGACGGTCAAATCCAAGCTACCAGCGCCCCAGCTACCAAGGCTGCTTCTCAAGTTACTGACGGTCAAGTTCAGCAACCAACCACCGCTAAGCCAACTACCACTTTGGCTCCATCTTCTTCCTCCTCCAAGACCTCCTCCTCCACCTCCTCTTCTGCCTGTGCCACTTCTCCAATCCAAATCAAGGAGTCTTCCTGTAAGAACTCCGGTACTTTGGAACTTTCCTTGAAGGACGGTGTCTTGACTGACGGTAAGGGTAGAATCGGTTCCATCGTTTCCAACAGACAATTCCAATTCGACGGTCCACCACCACAAGCTGGTGCCATCTACGCTGGTGGCTGGTCGATTACCCAAGACGGTAACTTGGCTCTAGGTGGTTCCGATGTCTTCTACCAATGTCTATCTGGTAACTTCTACAACCTATACGACCAAAACATCGCTGCTCAATGTTCTCCAATCAACTTGGAGGTCGTCTCTTTGGTTGACTGTTAAATATAGAAAAAAATGGAGGGAACACACTGTTTGTTCCTTCTACATGAAACAAACCACCAATTAAAAGAAAACAACGCTTTCACTTTTCACAGATTTTAAATATTTCCAAAGGTTTTATTTCTATTATTTTTTTCAGTTCAGTTATGCATGTTCGGAATTATCAAGTTCGACGGTGGGCAAGGTTAACTCCGGAGTTAATTCAGGTGTATATTATACAAGCTTGCTCAAGTTATCCTCTTTCGAGGCTAATCAGATAAATTTTCTGTACTTTTTTCACATTATATATTAAATATTATTCGCAAAAGATACCCCACACCAAAATGTTTCATAAGAAGTAATTATTAACATGAACTGCTTCTCTGATCATTATCAAACAATGATCTCTTCTCAGTTAACACATTGGAAACAGAGTTCTATCCTGTCTAATCTGTAATATATGAAGAAGTTCTTTTTAGTCAAGACCATAGCCAGTAACATGTAGATCGAATTAAGGTTAATGTAATAATTTTTGCTTATTGTTTAAAATTAACGTTTATATTTAAAAAACTATTTAGTGTAAATGATGAATCAACATAAAAAAGGGTTGGGGATAGTAAGAATCCCCCAAAAGAACTAAGAATTATATCGGAAAACTAGCATACCGGCGCCAAAAAAACAACCAGATACAAAAGTTAGAATGTCTCAAAATGCTAAGGAATGGATGCGATCACTTGGAAATATCGAATATGAATAAATTGAAAGCTATACTTCATTCAGTGGATCAATGCAATTATTTTGTTTGAATTGTCAACGCAAACCACCAGTGATTTGCCTGAAAATGCTCATAAAAAGAATTAACAGCTGACCAAGTCAATAGCAGACAAGTGAACTTGAGTACATTGAGAACCGATGTGTTGGTCGTATAGGTTGTAGAAGTTACCAGATAGACATTGGTAGAAGACATCGTTGTCACCAATAGCCAAGTTACCTTCTGGAGTCAAAGACCAGCCGGCAGCGTAGATGGCACCAGCTTGTGGTGGTGGACCGTCGAATTGGAATTGTCTGTTAGCAACGATGGAACCGATTCTACCCTTACCGTCAGTCAAGACACCACCCTTCAAGTTCATCTCTAGAGTACCATCAACCTTACAGGAGACAGCACCGACTGGGTCGTTTGGAGACTTGGCTTGGTTGGTAGCTTGAACTTGACCATCACCAATTTGAGAAGCACCTTGTGTCTTAGTAGCAGCTTGAACTTGACCGTCACCGATTTGAGAGGCAGCAGTGGCTTGAGTCTTAGTGGTAGCTTGGATTTGACCGTCACCGATTTGAGAAACAGCGGCAGCTTGAGTCTTGGTAGCAGCTTGGATTTGACCGTCACCGATTTGAGAAACAGCAGCGGCTTGAGTCTTGGTAGCAGCTTGGATTTGACCGTCACCGATTTGAGAAACAGCAGCGGCTTGAGTCTTGGTAGCAGCTTGGATTTGACCGTCACCGATTTGAGAAACAGCGGCAGCTTGAGTCTTGGTAGCAGCTTGGATTTGACCGTCACCGATTTGAGAAACAGCGGCAGCTTGAGTCTTGGTAGCAGCTTGGATTTGACCGTCACCGATTTGAGAAACAGCAGCGGCTTGAGTCTTAGTGGTAGCTTGGATTTGACCGTCGCCAATTTGGGAAACAGCGGCAGCTTGAGTCTTAGTGGTAGCTTGGATTTGACCGTCACCGATTTGGGAAACAGCAGCCTTAGTTGGGGCAACAGTGGTGGTAGTCTTGGTGGTGGCTTGGACTTGACCGTCACCGATTTGGGAGACAGCAGCTCTCTTAGCGATAGCGGTGTTGATTGGCTGAACAGCGATACCGAAGGTAGAAGCGTAGTCGGTGATACCGCCCTTGTAAGTGGCAGATGGAGTCAAGGTGGACCATGGCTCATGTGGGGCGTAGGCGGCCAAAGCAGAAGTTGCCAAAGCAGAAGCGGCTAGAGTCTTTTTGTACTGCATTTGTGAAATGTAATTTGTTTTGTTAGTTGGTGATTGTTAATACTTGTAGTGTATTGATCTGATGATCTTATTTTATGATTTATAGATAAGAGAGGAATGAGAAAACTACTCCAGGTTCGAATTGACTTGAGTTTATATATGCAAGAAAAATCTGGCTTACTAATATGTATTAACATACAAAAGATGATGAGACCTGCCATTCAGTTTTGCTTCTCTACAGATGGCTTGCTACTGTCAAATTTAGAAACCTTTCGTGCTGGGCAGACGATGTTACATTAAGGGCTTCTATTAGAAGCAGTGCCAAAAGAACAAAAAAACCTGACCCGTCACATCTCCGAAGGCGGGAAGACCAGCATGACAATTTAGCACAACCATCTCAATTAATAATTTTTATGGTTGCGAACTCAAGTTATAATTTTTTTTTTTGATACCTAAGAGTTCTGTTGTCCTAGTACTATGGGCTACACTCTGTGCTTATTTTTAGAAGTATATTGCTAACGATCAGTTACACAGCTCTTCATCCGGACCCGGTGATCTACAAGGGCTGGGTTGCACCGTTCAAGCACTTACATAACCGAATGAAGCAAAGTGATGGAGGCTGAGAACAAGGACGGCAATGGGTGGGGGAAAAAAAAGTGCTGGGAGGGCTGGGATTTCGTCCTGGGTGGCGACGAACTGCAAGAGTAAAGGTGACGAAAGGGAAATTACGATTCTCAATTAGGAGACATAAACAGCTAGTCCATGAAGGCAGGGGGAAACGACAGCAGATCCAGCCCTTCCTATATTTAGGACTTCGAAAAGGCAATGTCCAGAGACAGTGGACCCTTCGAAAAAGCATCGAGGAGAGCGCAGGAAAATCAAAATTACGTATTTTACTTTCTTCCCCCCTCCCTCCCCACCAGCCCTCAAGCTGCCTTGCAAAAAGGACCCTGCTAAGAATAGCAGGAGGCGATGCCCGCATTGGAGGGGGGGGGGGGGAAGGAAGACAGAAAAATGCACAAGGCTTGCTTCCCATGACGTGACATGCGTAGAAAAAATGTCCGCTTGGGCTTTCAAATCCTAGACAGGGCCTCGTACAGATCAAGTTGTAATAGATGCAGGGAACAGTATCGACCAAAGAAAACACAATCGAAGCTCAGAGACTGTTCAGTGCCATGTAGAGAGGCAGGGTAAGATATCCTTTCTCCTCCAAAGCTCCACAAGGACAATTTATTACCCTGCATTGAAATAATCAGATGGCGGGGTCTTGCGAAAGGGGAAGTTTCGCAACATTGGCACGACTGAAGGTTCTTGGAAGGAGGGTAAGCACTGGAGAGTATGGCAAGCCATTGCTCTTTTGATCCACGCTGACCCATTGTTGTGCTGGATGCGGACAGCTCGAAAAACTGACAAAAAAAAAAAATAAAGTGGCTGTCATGAGCGTGCACGTTGTGCGGGGGAGGGTAAATGCCCCTGCCAAAATGGCGGGGCAAGAGATCGGGTTCAGCCAGGCGTATTTTCTCTGCGTGGAAATCCCGCTTGCTTTTCTCTTTTCGCGGGTTTATTCAAAATGCAGGTGCTAAGCATGGTCGGTGATGGGCCCAGCCCTGGCGCACAAAACCCGCAGTGATCACTGAGATCGAAAAAAAAAAAAAAAATTGACGAGGCTGCGCGGTAACAGCGATGTAGCAGCAGCCAGACCAGCCTGATCGAGTTTTAAGCTCGATCTGACTTTGATGATCGCCATGTTCCATCAAAGATGCTGATCACATCATGCAACTCCCCCGCTAACGCTTGTGATTTGGAAATTCATGCATTCTTTTCTCTGCAGATATGATCCAAAAACAGGACTTGAATAATTAGGAAAAAAAAAAAAATGACTTGCATGATTCTCTTGAGCTGGCCGTCGTGCGTCCTGCATATGCCTGCCATCTGGTAGACTAATAGGGCATCTCAGTAACTTTATTAGAGAACGCATGGTGCAGGAAAATTGAGACAATCCATCTTTCTTGCTGGCCAAGTGGCTGGTTTTTACTCACAAGTTTGCTAGCTCTTCGCCTCTCACTGGCGGTATAACAAAAATTTTTTGTGTAGCACAGCGACAGTAGTTACAAAAAATTTCTGAGTCCACTGTGTTGAATAACTAGAACTTCTTGATCTCAATTTAAAATATTTACAGGATAAAAAATGATATAAAAAGCACACAAATTTATTTCAAGATTTCAGAATTCAAATACAATCTCTTTCATCTCCTGAATAATAAAACCAGATCAATACACTACAAGTATTAACAATCACCAACTAACAAAACAAATTACATTCCACAAATGCAGTACAAAAAGACTCTAGCCGCTTCTGCTTTGGCAACTTCTGCTTTGGCCGCCTACGCCCCACATGAGCCATGGTCCACCTTGACTCCATCTGCCACTTACAAGGGCGGTATCACCGACTACGCTTCTACCTTCGGTATCGCTGTTCAGCCAATCAACACCGCTATCGCTAAGAGAGCTGCTGTCTCCCAAATCGGTGACGGTCAAGTCCAAGCCACCACCAAGACTACCACCACTGTTGCCCCAACTAAGGCTGCTGTTTCCCAAATCGGTGACGGTCAAATCCAAGCTACCACTAAGACTCAAGCTGCCGCTGTTTCCCAAATTGGCGACGGTCAAATCCAAGCTACCACTAAGACTCAAGCCGCTGCTGTTTCCCAAATCGGTGACGGTCAAATCCAAGCTGCTACCAAGACTCAAGCTGCCGCTGTTTCTCAAATCGGTGACGGTCAAATCCAAGCTACCACTAAGACTCAAGCTGCCGCTGTTTCCCAAATCGGTGATGGTCAAATTCAAGCTACCACTAAGACTCAAGCCACTGCTGTCTCTCAAATTGGTGACGGTCAAATCCAAGCTACTAACACTGCTAAGCCACCATTCAACAACTCTACCATGCCAGCTCCTTCCCACAATGCCACTGTACCAATCACAGGAAAGGACCCAGTTACAGCTGAAGCTTGTAAAAACGCTGGTACTCTAGAGATGAACTTGAAGGGTGGTGTCTTGACTGACGGTAAGGGTAGAATCGGTTCCATCGTTGCTAACAGACAATTCCAATTCGACGGTCCACCACCACAAGCTGGTGCCATCTACGCTGCCGGCTGGTCTTTGACTCCAGAAGGTAACTTGGCTATTGGTGACAACGATGTCTTCTACCAATGTCTATCTGGTAACTTCTACAACCTATACGACCAACACATCGGTTCCCAATGTACTCAAGTCCACTTGTCTGCTATTGACCTAATTGATTGTTAATAACATAAGAGATATTCATGCAAATATTAATATTGCATTCTTTATTTCTACAATTACATTAACGATTTTTTATGAGGGTTTCTACAATATTTCATTTTCATTTTACATTGGGCATACAATTTTAGCAAGGAAGATTGACTAAATCTATTCTAATTTCGGAACTTTTCAAAACCATCTGTGTACAATATTCAACCCCATTAGTCTTTCCTTGCCAAAAGAATTTCTACTTTCTCATTCTCATCTCGGTGTTTCAAATATTTTGCAGTTAGATTATAGACCAGAAAATTAATTCTAATCTTAGAATATTTGAGCATTTATAAGTTCTTCACATCCACAACTCAGGATGCTTTCTTTCATCATTTTAATAAAATTTTATTTAAAATTCTGTTTATATTTAATCTTTTTCATATAATAAAAAATTTTTTCGACTTTTATTTGGAGTTTTGGTTTAAAATGTTTGTATTGTGTTGTTCAGCCCACATAGAGAGACATCCCAGCAAGTTGTCTCCCAACAATCCATTCTTGTGTGAAAATATAACTTGGAAGTATTACCATATAATGAATGAATACGTTAAGTGAGGAAGGTGTGATAGTAGCAATCTGCGTTTATTTATATTATGGCCGATATGCAATGGTAAAGAAGTACTTCTCTCTTTGAAAACTTCTTAATTTGTGCTACTAAATCCAATTCGCATAATCATTAAATTTGACGTAGAAAAAAAGCTACAGCGATACTTTCTTTTTTTAAAAAAATTGAAGTTCAAAACTATAAAGTGATGAGGTCAAAACTTCCTTATTTCGGTTTTGCAAATATTGCCTCAGTGGAGGCAATTACTCGTGTGAGCAAAAACATTACAAATCATTAGATTAGCTACCTTTAAGAAATGTGTTAAAATTTCGCAGATTCAAGGCTTTTCTGTTGCGCTATACATTATCCATCAGCCGAATAAGATCAGTGGCGACGTAATTTGAAATAGATAAGTCATCATCAGTCTCCTAGTTTTACTTTCAAATCATATATTTGCTTCTTTGGAAGTTTACCATTTGTTCATTATGCCAGACTCAAAAATCTCAATAGATACAAGCTCATATTATACAGTTTTGGGGCTTTCCCACACTGCATCTGATGAACAGATAAGGAAAGCCTATAAGAAACTGGCAATAAGGTTACATCCTGACAAGTCCAAATCACCGGATAGCGCTGAACTTTTCAAAATTGTTGTACATGCTCATTCCATATTGAGTAACCAAAAGTTGAGAAATGAATATGATAGAGAAATCTTTGGGTCGACTGCTTCCGACAACCTTGGAGCAAACAATACCACCTTTAGGGATGGTGAAAGAAGGAAAGGAAGCAGAAAAAATAGTAGTACATACACGTTTCAGAGACACAGTAAGCCATATGAACAACAACCGTACGGATTCAATGTAAATGTGCCGGAAAAACCTATGAAAGAGGAGGATCCCGAAACAACTTCAGAAGGCCATGAAAGAGATAGGCCTAAACAAACGGAAACAGATGACAATTCGACACCGAAGAGTTCCCATGCTATGGGCGAAGAGAAAGAATCACCGGTTTTGGAAGAAGTTAATGATCAAACAGAGATTAATTATGAAGACCACGACATAAATTCCAAAAGAAAGACACCTTTTGAACCACAGCAAGACAGATTCTATCAGTTTTCCAAAAAGAAGAAAATTGAAATCAAGAGTATACCATTTCGGGATCCAGAATTGAGAAGATATATAAATAATAGGTTCAAATCAGGTAGCAAAAGTAAAATACCTATTAATGAATTTTCTGACTTACAAATCGGAAATGGGTGGGAGCAGCTTCAAGAAATCCTGAATAGTATAGAATCAAAAAGTGAAAAGATTGTGGAAGATGACATAGAGAATGATGTGAAGAAAAAGTTATCGAATTTATCTGTCGAATCAGATCGAATACAAGACTTTCCTAAACGAAAAAAGATAAAACGCAGTAACCAGGAATCAGATTCCGAATATAATAAGAATATCCAAGTTGACCCCTATGATATGCAATCTATGAACAAGAGTCTACATGTTATCCAGGATAATAATTCATCGACTAGCTTTTTAGATAAGACTCAAGGATCCACTGACTCATCAAAAGAAATTCTTGACACAATTAGCCAAAAACTACCACCTTATCCTCACTTACATTCAATACAGAATCAATCTGAACAGTATGATATGGCCATAAAGTACTTGAATGAACTCACGTTTTTGAAAGTGAAAATTCTAGATGCCATATCACGCAGAACAAACCAGCTATCCAATCATAAATTGGAAACCAATCTGTCCGATTTTATAAAACTAAAGACTTTAGATATTAGGCTAACTGAAAAGTTGATACAGATACAAAAAAAAGAGCAAGAAATTGCTAGCTACTTTTCATCCACCTCCCTAAGATGAAGTTTTCTGATGTCAATCAAAAGACCCCAGTATCTCACACTTTAAGTGGAAGTGGTGATCATATTACCCTAAGTTATTAAATAAGGATTCTGTTTTGACTTCCACATTAGAGTCTACACATTAAAGAGATATGTACTCATGGTAGACAGTATTCAGTTTCTAGATTGACATTTTAGTACTAAACCTGTCTATGTGCTACAAAAACGCAATTGTGGGTAAAAATAATCAGAACATATCTTACGTAGGTTCCCTCCATACCACTACGCAGCCTTCAATTATGGCATTTTTCACAGAAGCATATGAAATGATGCAAACCGTAGGAGCACAACCAAGGTTTCCCTACTATAAATTATGTTTTCATACGTTTCAAACATCGTAGAAGAAGCATTAAGTAAGTTTCTTTTTTTAAATTTTTTTTTTTTTAATTCTTTCTTATCCATTTCGTATCAATTGTTCGATATCACAGAATGATATGAAGGTGTTTGTGGTTGTCTATATTCTGAGAACTCTTAAAATGCCTCAAGTTTATGGTGTAAAGCACACTATTCTCTGTTTATTTTGATGTACTGAATGCTAAGAAAAGAACTAGTAAATCAATGAGCTGAAAACCAGTGAGATCAACTCTGAAAAATACTAATACAGACGTTTTCTACAGTATTATGGTGTCCAGGTAAGTTAATGTGGGGAAAGCCAGGGATCTTTGACATACCGCTTTGTGCATTTCTATTTTCTTTTGTTTAATGTTAAAAAAAGAAAAATCAGTAAGGAATACCAGAAAATGTTAGTTATTCACGATTTTCAAAAAAAACATCAAACCTGAAATGGTAAAGCCCACATTGCTTTCTTTTTGACAAAAGGCCTCTCAAATAGGTAGTTTCTCAAATGAACTTAAAAAAGCCATATTCATTTTTTCAAATGGAAGTATTTATTGCCATTTTTCAAAGAATGTTACTCACTTCAGACTACACTGTAGTGTCGAGAGAAATTGTACAGAGAAATGAAGATACGAAGTAAGGCACAAGTGGCCACCTTTTGGTAGCGCATATCGCTCTTCTGTGTGCTTCTTTGGTGCAGCTACCTCTCAGACGGCATCAATCCAAAATTGTTTTTCCCTTGGATGGTGCCCTCCTTTTACGGTTTTTTCCTACTTTGGTGCATACGTAATAACTGATCATTTTGGATACCTGATTATACCATCTGGTGAAGGGTCTCGAGGTTTTTCTCTGAGGTAGGAGAGAAAAAGTGGTAATTCAAGATGAACTAACCTTTTTTTCTTTTTTTGTCTCTGGTGGAAAGTGATTTTTGTTCTGGCAGGTAAAGAAGACAGATTCCTTCCGATTTATTCCCATCCTCTCACACAGCTGTAGTATTTCTTTTTTTTTTACTACACATTTTTTTTGGTCTTACGTAGTGTCCAAAATAGAACCAGGCACAAAAGACGTAGTGCGACATAAACAACCATATCAAATACAAAACAAAACAAACAAAGCAAAACAAAACAAATCAACCCATTGCTGAAAGATAGTACCGGTTATCGATATCTGTAGAAGCGAGCAACACCATCACCTCACATAAGACTTCAATCATAAGGAGGGAGGAATGGTACTGTTTTCTCCGACAGTCCGCCTTACTTCTTAAGCAATGGAGACCTTCTCCACTAAAAAATTACGCGTATGGCATTTTCTTAAAAAAATTTTCTGCCTTTGCATCGACTTTAGACTTTTATCATGGGAATTGAGTGTCTTGTCTAACTGTTCTTAAGAGTTACAAAAACCAAATTCAAAATTTCCCACTGTGCTTATTTCCGTTTTCTCAAGCTGGCATATAATTGCTGTGATCATAACATAAAAAGTTTGAAGCTTTTTGGTTTTTAATCTAATTTTTTTTTTTTAGGTGAAGAAGAAGGCTTGCCAATAGTAGCAATTTAGGTTCCTAATAAAACATTCTATTCACTTTCTATTTTTTCTCTTTCAAATTGATAGACAAGCTGTCACATAAGTGTATTATTTTTAAGGGTCTGTTGTCAATTTTGGCACTAAAAGTTGTAGCATTAATCATTACAGACGCGACTAAGGTTTTATTTATTGCCCATTTCTCACCGGTTCCCGATAACCAGTTCTCTCATCATTTGCATTGAATGGGGGAAACTAATTCTGCTGCTCCAAGCAGATCCAGGTCGTTATCAGCATCTATAAAAGGGTTATTCGGTAAAAACGCCAGTTCAGATGAGTACTCACCATCCGGAAGACCCCCTAATGTACGATCAGGAAGTTTGACTAGAGAGGTCCAACAACGAGAACGCACTCTTCCAAAACTCGACACAAAGGACGAAAACAGAAAAATACATAATTCATATCCAGTCACACCATCCTCCCCAAATCACCAGTCATTGAAAAAATCTGTTTCAATTGCCAGTTCATTGCACTTAAATAGCGGGAAACATTCCATTGCTTCGAGTAGAGCACAATCCATAAGCTCAGAAAACAACGAGATGTTTTCCCAGGAGAGTTTCCTTAGTGAAGAAAAAGAAAGAGACTTGGCGAACGATAATTTCTGGGAAGTGTCACCCATTTCCAACACCAACCTCAGTAAGGAACTAGAGGCCTATAGCATATCAAGAAGTAGCAGCGTGAATAAATCTAGAAAACCATCCAACACGAACAATGATAATGAAATAGAACGCAGAGCACAACAGTACATTGATGGAGGAAAATCAATAGACTCAGTTTTAATATCACATAAGAATGGTGATCCAAAAGTTCTAAATATCAACAACAATTCGGCCAATATACCAATTCTTGGAAATGGGAGTACAACACCTACGTTTGCAACAAGAAGCAGAAGAAATAGTAACAACTTGAATAGCAGGTCACAGTCATTAAGATCTACAGCGTCTGGTACGTCTGGAGCAACTTCAACGATAGAACAAAATGGTGGTCAGAAAAATAGATCTAATACCCAAGACACCCCATGTTCTACCAAAAAACATGAAGTGGACTCAAAGATTGTTATTAATTTGTCATATTTTAAAGTATACGAAAATGGTTACCACGAACACCATTTACCTGTCATAGACTTGGTGAAAAATGACTCCACCGAATCTGTACAGTCTGATCCATCAATAGTAGGGAATGAGACTGATGATGAGGTACCAAGGCAAAAATCGACTTTTTCGTTGTCAACACTTTTCAAGTCGAATAAAAGTGAGGATAGGAAGACCATTGAACTTTTGAAAACAGCCCCATTTGGGAATGCCAGCTCCTTGATGCCAAATAAATCTTTCACCCCAAGGTACAAAATGCAGGATGGTGCACCTTTGGAAGAGGAAACTGAGACTACTGATAAAAAAATTCCAAAGATTGTTAACCCGTACGCTGCTGTTGGATCGGAAGAACTGAAATTAATCAATACACTTTCAGAGAAAATGCGTACTGGCCTCAAGAAGAAGTCGATGAGATCAAACAGCAATTCACCAACTCCTTCTGCATCAACTTCTAAACAACCGAGTCCTGTTAGTTCAAGTACCTCATTAGCATCTAAATTTCATCATAAATTGGTAACATGCACAGAAAAATATGGTGATCCAGTAGGTATAATTGGTCATGGTTCATATGGTGTTGTTCGAGTTTGTTCTAGACCGTTGCTTATTAGTGATACCACACCATATTCATCATATTCTAACGGAAAAAGACTATTTTTTGCTGTTAAAGTTTTGAAACCAAAGCAAAACGATCAACTGGAGAAGTTCAGTACTCGAGTTACTTCCGAATTCATAATTGGTCATTCTTTGAGTAGGAGACACAAGCAGGATCCCAATACAATGAAAAGTACCAATTTACAGCCCAAAAGACCCGGCCATAAAATGCAACGGAAATCTGAATGGGGATGTCCTAACATACTGAAAATTTTCGATCTGATGGAGACTAATAGCACATTTATAGAAGTTATGGAATTCTGTCCTTCTGGTGATCTACATGCTTTGTTGATCTCAAGATCTAAATCTGGTAGCAACATAGGAGCCCCACTACATCCATTAGAAGCAGATTGTTTCATGAAACAATTATTAAGAGGTGTACAGTATATGCACGATCATGGTATTGCTCACTGTGATTTGAAGCCGGAGAATATACTTTTTCACCCTAACGGGCTGTTAAAGATTTGCGATTTTGGCACGAGCTCAGTATTCCAAACAGCATGGGAGAAGCATGTTCATTTTCAAAGCGGTGTTATGGGTTCTGAACCATATGTCGCACCTGAAGTGTTTGTATTAAACAAAGACTATGATCCGAGGTTAATTGACTGCTGGAGCTGCGGCATTGTGTATTGCACCATGGTGTTTGGTCAATATTTGTGGAAAATAGCACTAGAAAACAAAGACTCTTTATATGCTTCATTTTTGCAAGAAATGAAAGAAGAGAACCAGTTTTACATCTTTGAGGAACTGAGACACGTCAACACTGATTTAAATAAGCTCAGGAGGAATGTTCTGTACAACATCTTCCAAACGAACCCTGAAAAGCGCATAAGCATCGAGAATATTCTACACTCACCATGGATGAAGCATACAAGGTGTTGTGTAAAATATTAAAAAGATTAGCATAGGAAAAGTAGAAGACATGAAAAACAAAAAAAAAAATCCCATAATAGCATTGCATACTCGATCCAGAGTTCACATACACAAAGTACGATAGAAAGATGGTCATCAGAATACTTAAATTTGTGTCCATTGATAAATTTATAACTCAAAGTATTCCGATGTCTCCACTCTACATATTAATATATACATATTCTCAAATCATTTTCAAATAGAAAGCATATTGCATAATAAAAAGCATATTGCATATAGGAAAGGCAGTGGTATTACTATCAGCCCAGCCCAGAAGTTTTAATAAAAAAGAAGGGAGTTCAGTGCATTTTGATTTAACTTCTCTTTTTTATTTATTTAATTATTTTTTGATAATTTACATGAATGATAAATATTTCTAACATGAACAGAACAGCTCCTTCAAGTTACAATCTTGGAGCTCTCATTTCAGCATTCACATTATGCAGTCAATATGAAATAGAACTGACTGTCAGAGCGGAAGAGTAAGTCAATTTGAGGAGCAACTCTGTAGTGATCTTTGAGCGAATAAATAAAAAAAAAATACCTTCTCACCTGGTGGGGGGAGTAAAAAATATAACGAATATATGATGCGTTTCTGTAGTGGTCGGTTTGAAATGAAAAGGAAGTGCCTTAAAAGTCTGCTCCAGCAATCAGTTGTTGACTCTCTCAAGCTCCTCTCTACCAGCCTTTGTGTACAGATACTCATTGTAGTCTCTGCTGTTCACCCACCAGTAGTAGTAAATACCAGCAGGGATCAACACATAGAGTGCCTGGGACTTAACCCTTCTGAATGTGTTGAAAACCGCGTTGTGCATGGAGTGAGCTAGTGGCTTCTGCGCATATGGCGAGACAGAGTAAGAGGTAATACCCTTCTGGGCTGGAGAGCCAAGGTGACCCCACCATCCCATATAAGCTTTAGCACCTGGAGGACTCATCACTGATATGTATAACTTTTTTTATTCTCTAGTTTGGTTATTATACTTGATTTTTTATCCTAGATAAAAAAACGACAACTCAGGATTACGAAAATAAAGTTCCCTTGATCGTCTATCTACAATAAGATCCTATTCACTTATTCCTATGCTAACAGTAATGCCTTTCCAATATATATAATGTCCCTCTCTCCTTGCCCCAGGCTAGACAATACACATAGAATTCCTTTGCCAGTGCTCCTTCCCACTGAACACCTACGTTAAGTCCGATCCACGCTTCTGCGCTGCTCCCTCGGCATAGCACACACAGACACACCAGGCCTGCTCTCTGCCTGGGCCCCTCTGCCTGGGCCCCTCTGCCTGGGCCCCTCTGCCTGGGCCCCTCTGCCTGGGCCTCTGCCTGTCTCCTCGAGAGACCACTCGCTCTCACCTCACCCACCAACGTGGCCGGGTAAGACCATTCTCCCAGCACTCGGCCCTGTCACATACAACACAGAACGCCATGGGAACTGATGCTGATTGGCCAGGTGTCACATGCCAGCTCTTTCCCGTGTTCGTGTCCTTTGACAATTGTCCGTGTAGAAAGGACAATGTGCATCGTAATATACGTTATGTGCGCGTGAGTTTACCCGGATGCTCACTAACCCGTTTTTTTTTTTTTTGCAAAACTGATCAGCCCACTGGCTACTCCGCGGTTCGAAGCCTGTCGGATGCGCTGGAGGGCACTGCCCATCGGTGTTTAGATGAAATAATCACCGATGCACCGGGTAATTTCCGGGAGACCATCTAATCATGAACTCATAAGATACTCTTGCAAGGTGTGTCTGTTATTCTTCTTCTAACTTTGCTATAACCTTGGCTTTGTGTAGAAATAGATAAGTCCTCTACCATTGTCACCCTAGCTCAACTCTGCAAATAGAGTCTTCGCTGCTCCCGGCTTACTGAATAATAAAGGAACGCCTCTCAGCACAATATTTGCTTTCACTTTGCTGACTTGCCATCCTCCCCTCCCCTCCCCCCCCACAGACTTAGGGAAATAAATACTGTATCAATACTAGAGAAGCTCCCAAATACATAGACGATAAGATTACTCCATCCCCCCCAAAATCGTAGCACTTTTTGATGTCCAGAGTTGCTCAGTTGGATTCAGTGGTGCTGGACCAGGAACTGGACCATCTGGTATGGAACAGGTTCCAGAAACAATTCCAAGTTACACAATACGCAGAGGAGTGGCAGTTTCTGCTGCGAACCCTGGTGTTCCTCTGCGGCACTCGCGCCACAGGCACAGTGTCCGCAAGCACATACGGGTCTCGTCTCAGTGGTGTCCTGTACTTGTGCAGGCGAAGGACGCTGTTCGTCTCAAGCATCCTGCTGCAGTATCTGCAGCGCAAACTCTCAAATTGGTACTTCAGCTCTAACAACGTCTCAGAAAGTTCTGTGAAAGTGTATCGGTGGCTCGCGACATTATACGGTATCCTCGACCTAACGACATTTCTGAGATTCCTGCTGTCCGATGGCAATACCAAATACCTCTCCCTGACCAATAGATTACTTGGCGTGGTATCCTCGGTTGATTTGCTCTCGCCATCCTCTTTCTACGAAAATACTGTGTATGCAGGACTGGAGTACCAGAACAGACAACTACTGTGGAATGCACTCCTGGAGGTCTTTAACACGACGTTGTTGAATTCGAACACGCTGCTGTGGGACAATAGAAGGAACACTCCACAGAATGAGAATACAAAAGTTGACGAAAAAGTGTGCCCTAAATGCAATGAATTCCCCGTCAATCCTTACAAAATATCCTGTTGCTCAGCGAATTACTGCTACGTTTGTGGTATGAAGGTGCTAGCAAGAGGGCAGTGCTCCCACTGTGGGAAGAAGGATAACTTAGTGATGAACCAACTTTACTGAATGAACACCATCCAATTCCACACCTACCATCCAGAATATATTTGGGGTGAATTTACTGCACAACTCGAAAATACATAAATAAACTAAGCAGCAGCATTCTACGGCAGCAAACCGTGGAGACATATGCCAGGATATCCCACGACTAATAAGATACTTTGATGCTCACCGCCAAGGTTGACATCAGTGGAAAGCGTGATGCTTTCCCGACTACCCATACATTTTTAAGTAACATTCACATCTTGTAGGTATCACACATATTTGTTTAATAATATTCGTTCCGTTTGCATCAACAAGCGGCATTAATAATCTCGGTTCTTCAGTCCTGAATCATCAATCCTTTATAATCATCTCATCGCTCAGTGTAAGAAATATAGAGTAAATTTTTCCGGGGCAAAGGGAGATATAGTGAACTAAATAGATGACAGTGGTAATAACGTCTTATAGTCAGCGCAGATTTACTACTGACAAGTGTTCTTATTTCAGTTCTCATGACAGTGAAGTGCATGTGGAAAGTGCATTTTATTAGCCAGCGACGATATGCGTCGAACCAGACAAATTTCAAGAAACTGTCCACTAAAATTAATAAACACATCAGCTCAAATAGATCGATACGAAAATTGAATCCATATACGTTAGTGAACTATTGGAAACTATTCCCGAGAATACCCAAAGCTGATAGAACTGCACTTCTCAATGACTCTAACATCAGCTACTTCATCGAAGCTTCGAAGCAAACGCATTGGAAGTCACCACTTGTCAGTGGCCTATACAGAAGAGAACTGATATACAATTGTTACGAGAAATTGCCCTTATGTAGCAGGATGATAGAACAACTGCGAGGTAAAAAGTTTTCTGTGAAAGAACCAGCGGATATCCTTAGATTTTGCGTTGAAGACTCCCTGAAAACAAAGGATGTCTTAATCGCCATCGAATTGGTAAATACATTTTACAAACTGTACCCTAATGAGAGCATAGATCTTAAACTCATTACAAGAATATTCAAATTGGTAAGTAAAAGTGATCCTGCCACGCGGTATGCCTGCGTTAAAGAGCTTATATCTCTCGATAAACTTCTGAAAGGGGCTAAGCTAACAATAGAACTAGAACCCAGCACAATACTAGCATTGTGTGAGATGGCTCAAAAAATACATCCAATTGGAGTGGGAATGAATTTGTGCTATAGACTTTTGGACTCCAGTACTTATCCGTTGAATGATATATCCATCACATGCAAAATTAGAACACAAATGTTAAATGTTGGCTATAATGAGAACTTACCGCCCATTGTACTCTCAAATTGGCTCAAGTTAAAAGAATTAATAAGCGAGACATCAAGATTTGATCCACTTATTCTAACAAGAGTAATTCATGTTTGCTCAAGACATAAAAACTATTCTTCTTTTGGAGCTGAAATCATAAAGGAACTGAAACCTGGAATCGTTTGTAGAAACAAATACCTTTTGGCAGAGGTTATTAACTTTACTGTAGCCAATGGCGATTTGAAATCTGTGCAGGAATTGATGAACGAAATTGAAACTAAACTTGAACCCCAATACTTCAACTCTATATGGTTATCCCTAGAATGTCAGTCTTCAATTTTGAATATGTATCTAAAATACAAAGATTCAGAGGGAATAGATAAAACCATAAAAAAGATAACTGAAGTACATAAGTCACTTACACCAAGCAATTGTGAATCAATTACAGTATACCTCCTGGATGATTCTTCACTAAAAAATATAGAAAGAGCAGTGAATTACTGCGAATCTTTGAGTGGCTCACATTATCTAGCATCAATTAAACAGATCATAGCATCATTAATTCAAGAACAGACCAAAAAAAATAGTAAACCCACTTTAAATCTTTTGAAGATGCTTTCGGTGTTCTTAGGTAAGGCACATCAACTTGACCCATATTTCAAAAATCAACTATGGGTTTCTATCGCAACCGCTTTTTTTCAATACACAGTAGCTAATGTTAAGCAACACTCAAAGCAACAACAAAAGCTAGCTCTGAAATATGCACAACAAGTATACCTGAACTCCTGTGAAACGGAAAAAGATTTAACTCACATTTCGAGCAATCCATTTTCAACCCTAGAACCAGAAAACGTAGTTCTCAAAATAACTACAGAGAATAAATACGTCATTTTGAAGTCAATTGGGACCCTTGCATATAAGTTAGGAGAAATAAAGACATTTCAATGGGTTTGCTACGAGATGATCCTTCTAGGTATTTCATCAGCTGATTTACATCTCGATTGGAATATTTCTTTTGATAACAGTTGTTTACCAAAATCGAACATAACTGTAGAAACATCGAATGAGGCTCATAAATACGACAATATTGTACTATCAGAAATACTGCGTTGAAACAAAACAAAGACAAAGATAACCAGAATCGTCAAAATTATGAAATATATGTTTTCTCATGATTACTAAATGCGATTAGTACTAATGGACATAATTACAAAGTCGGTTATCAAGTTTGAATTTATAGAATCCAAAACAGATTCACCATAATAACGAGTAATATATAGCATATATAGAAAACCAGTGAAAAAAATAGACTTGAAAGAATATGTAATTCAGTTTGAAGTTGTAAAAATATTATTGACCATCAATATGATTTAGTAGACTCCAAATTTATCACTTTCCTGGTGAGGGTTGTGGAAGTTTATCCTTTTTGAAGCGGTTGTTAGCATTACTAAAGTCTCTGACGACGATTTGGCAGTTAACTTCTTGACAAAGTCTGTGCTGCTTTTTTTGCGGTATATTCCTGAAAAATTCCAATCCCGAACTACGTTCCAAAGCGTTTACCGGAACTTCAAAGTCTAATAACTTCGTTTCATTGGGAATCTTGTCATTGGGTAACACAAACGTTGCTATTGCTAAGTTGTCGTTCTGAGGGTCATTCTTTGGACCTTCAGCAACAATTAATTTGAAAAAATGTGTTGGAACCGCTACATTTGGTGGATTTCCAATTACTTCATAAGTAACTTTATATTTTTTTTCCACAGGATCCCATTTGGGTAAAAACAAAGGACCTGTCACAACTCTCACACTATTATATCTTTTAGTCAATCCCCTACAGAAATACTCCAAATGGGCCCAATAGTCTCTGTTGAATCCTTCCCCAACTTGCGGACTTATATTGGATAAAGAAAATGTACTGTCCATCATCGCTTGGGAGAATTTGACATCTGCTGCTGGGACCTGATGTCCTCTATCATATCCTGACCTGAAATAATCGGCTAATCGGCTTCTAAATATATCAGGTATGTTTTCATCCTCCGAGAATATGGAATTTTTTCTGTCGGCGGCTCTGGTAGAAAGCGATTCAGGTGTCATATGCTCGACAACCCAATACGGATTCCTGGTTTGCCTGTTATAACAACTCACAAAAGCTCCCTTATCCTCCAGATCATGTATAGGCCCTGGAAATCCATACTTGAAAAATTCATTCGCCTTAACTCCATGTGGTAGTTCAATTGGAAGAGTTTCTTGAGAAGGTAGCGAAATCGCAGAGGTATTTGTCTTCTTTTTCTGTGAATACACGTACACGATTGCTGATCCAGCTGCAAACCCAGTTATTCCTGCAGCCACTTGTCTTCCAAACATTCTCGACCTATTTTGACCTGTTTATTCTTAAACAAATCTTCCCTGAATCGTGCAGCAACTTCATGAAACTTTAACAATCCCACACATTGAATAACTTTCTAATAAAAGGATACCATACATTCAGATGCTCTTATACCATCAGTAGCGATGAGGAATTTCGATTTTTTGTTAATGAAAAAAAAAAAAAAAAATAAGCCCGAAAATTGCATTGTGTGTGTGGCCAGGAAGTTCTTTTCAAGTCTTTATTGGATCATCGGACCAGTCAAAAAAAGGTGCTCTAACCATCAATTGAACGAATTAAAAGATACTTTATTGGTTTCTTATATTTTCATATATATGCATTAAAAATTATTCAGCATGCTTTCGTATCACTTATGCTGCGATTATTTATATGTTGAACGATTTCAAGTTCACCAGATGTTTATTGCCGTTAATATCGTTCTGATCTGACGTAAAAACATCCATTGTATCGGCAATTACCTTTTTTTGAGTACTATCCAAACCAGATACAACATTTCTGAAAGCATCGGGATCTTGTTTCATGAGTTGTTCCACATACCGACGAGCGTTGTCATTTTGATCTGGAAATCTTTGAATGTAGGAAACAACAAACAAAATAGCCAGTTGGAGAGCTGATTCACTTTTTGCCGGTGATTCTGCCTCAAATGTTTTTATATATTTGATCACGAGACCTACAATCAACTCTGATTGTTCTTCTGTCACATCGTCATTCTTTACTAATTCGAACATTTTAGGAAGAACCATTCTTAAAATATATGAACAAATTGACCTACTTGAACTTTCTGTTATCAATGACTTCACTCCATGAATAGCCAATTTATGGGACGAAACATTAGTCAGTTGAGAAAGCAAATTATTTGATATGAAACTAACGTCGTCTTTTGTCAAATCAGTGTATCCGTTAGTAACTAACAAAATATTTGTTGCCAATGCTATCTCAGAACTGCCTTGAGTTTCCAGTGTGTTCCTAATTGACCGATAAAATATGGAGACCAGTTTATTATCCTTATCTTTGCTGATATCATTAACGATTTTCTTCAATAAAGGCAAGGTTGTAGGAACGAGGTCGTTCCTAGTATCAGATTGGTATATCCGCCCAATAATGAACAACAAACACGAATACAAATCCAACTTGAATATTTCATCAAAAGAGAAGATATTACTTTCTAGGACTTTGAATGCTTGCTTCAACAAGTCTAGCTCCATTCCGTTAGGAATAGTCTGATGCAAACTCTCAACATATTCAGTGTGTTTAACAAATGGAATAATATCTGAAATAATCAACATAACCAATCTAAGCAATTCATAAAGTTTATCAATACCAAGCAAAAAAGCCTCATGCGTATTTTTTTGTTTCGTGTAAGTTTTTATCAAATTGTCTAACGTGATCAGAATTAGCCCTTTTTCCTGCAGACTTCCAGTTGAGACCAACCTGTTCAAGATTTCAATAAGCTCAAAATTAATATCTTCATCAAAAATGATATCCATTGGTAAGGAGCATTCCAAGATACTATTAACTACCCGTAACACATTTTTTTTGACTATGGAATTGTCCATATTTTTTACAATTTCCTCAAAGCACTGAGAAATCAAAATATAAGTGAAACTTTCTAACTCGTCATCACCTAACGACTTCAGTACGATATTTATATCATGTTCTAGTACACATGAAATACCTTGAACAAAATTTAACCAAACAGGCTCATAAAGAGAACGCTTTGTTTGCGTTGAATCAGTAAATGATACTTGTCCACTAACAGTTATACTACTCTTTTCTTCCTCATATTTCATCATAATGTACTCTCTTAACGAGACAATCCAAAGAGGAACCAAAACATCCCAATAGCATTTAGAAAATTCTAGTAACTCTTCATCTTCTCTTCGAACAGCTGCTTGAACAATATCAGCCCATGCATTCAAAATACCCAACTCAACCTTTCTTTTAGCTTTTTGAGTCATTATATCAACATTTACAATTCTCAAATCTGATTTGGATTCAGAAAATATAGACAAAAGTGCAACCAGTAATTTTGATATACGAGGCAAACTTTTCAATGGAATATCCTCTGACGTGAGCAGATCACCAGCTACCTCAATTGCATTTCTAGTAACCTCCGGGGAGCTTGTCCAATTAAAGCATGGCATCAATGCACCAGTAATCTGAGCCTCTTGAATACTCAAAACATAATTTTCGGATGTCTCTGAATCCTGAACATAAGAAAAGTTTTTCAGCAACAGTTTAATAATATCCAACCCACAAATTTTCATGGAACTGCAATTAATTGAGGCAATTTGATGAGCAATCTTAATGAGCTGTGGAATTTTCACTTTAATGGAGTCATATACAGTCTCAGTTTTTGTGCCCTCTAAGCATATTAAGATTATCATCTTAACAATTACCTTGCGACTCCTCCAAGACAGTTGGTCCTCAACAATTGCCGTTTTATGTGAAATATCTGCATTGGTATCTTTCACGAAGGTATCATCACCAATTGTGGACTGTTTTTCAATATTTTCTTTCGACTCATGTTGAAATAATAACCTTTCAATTGCAATGAAATAAGATTTGAATAATTCTTCCCTTGAAATAGAAAAGATAGTTATCAACTTTTCAAGCCATTTATCATCTGAGGTGATTGAGTTCAGAAGCCACTCCTTAAAATAATTCCGAATATATTGGGAATTCGGATATATATATAGCATCCTCCAACTTGTCGTTTCCATCTTTTCTGAAAATAGGGTTTTTTTTTGGAGACGCAGTAATTGAGTCAAAATACCAAAATATCGCTTAGTGAGGGAGGGACTAGAAGTGTTTCGAATTAGCTCATTATTGACAGTAAAGTATGAGTTAAATATATTGGATCCCAAACCAGCGATAATATCATCACTAATGGTTTGACAGGCACAAGTGATAAAAAGAGAGTCTTTTAAAACATTCTGAACTTTAAATGTGCAGATATTCTCGTAAATAGTCAGAGCCATATGTTGACAGGCTATATCATTTGTTAACAAAAACGAAATAGTAATGTTCCTCAAAAGTGATATGTCATAATTTGTGAGTTCTGACATATTAGGTCCCAAAATTTCAGCCAAAGTACCAACAATCTCTCCAATAACATGGTAACTGTTAAACTCAGTAAAGTAGTTAGTTGATACTATGGACTGCCCAAATTTTCCGTATTTTGGTAGAACCATTATTTCATCAAGCAGCCCAACCACTGTAGCTGCTAGCTTAGACTCCATTTGATAATGCTTCTCTAGAAGTATATTCAAGGCTCTGAGAGCCCAATAATGAACAACTGGATGAGGATCACGGACTAATGTTTGAACAACTTCAAATATTGTTTCAAACAATGAAGGTTGAAGAGTGTATTTGAAGGTATGTGCTAAAGATAGAACTTCAAAAATCCTAAGATATGGCTCTTCAACTTCTGCAATATTCTTTATCATTTTTGTTGTCTGCTCATTCAAAAAGGTATGAACATGTTCATCATCACAACCTCTACAAATAGCAGCGATTAGCAAACCAATACATTCGGCCTTTAAAGGTGTAATATAGGGATCATTATAAAATTCAATTTTTCTAATTGATTCTATTAGAAGTTGACCAACTTGATTATCTAATATCATATTATTGTCATGAATATGTTGCAGAGTGCTGTATAAAACGTTAGCAACATTTGCTGAAACAGCAACACTTCGCATTGGTACTGTCATTTTAGAAAACATCGACAAATTTAAGGACTCAATAACAGAATACTGAATTTTCTTATTCAAATATGGGAAAACATTAGAAAACAATTCCATAGATGAATCAATAAGAGATGTTGTTACTCTAACAACGTTGCTCTTCGAAGGGTTATAATGGTCGTATAGACTGAATAATGAATCAAAAAGTAGCATTGGAGATACTGCACGTCCCACCTCTAATTCAAAATCATGATACCAATGATCTATCACATCCGTCTCAACTATATGCCTTTTATTTCTCTTTGATTGGTCAATATATGAGATATCTCTTATTTTACTGGACAAACCATAGGCGAAAGGATCGCTTTGTCTCAATAAGGAAGAGACAGTGTTGTCTATTACTGGGTCTCTATCATCATCTTTACTGTCTGATTTTTTTCCACCCATCTTTTTCACGGTACTTATTAGAGATTTAGACTTGTTAGCATAAAGATTGACATCAGAAAAATTTTTCAAAATTAAGATCAATAAGGAACTATTAAAATCTTTTTTAATAAAATTTTTGAGTTTTAAATATGCTTGTAATATTCGATTCTCATTTTGTATTAAAGCATTATCAATATTTTTAGATTTCACCGAAACTGAATGGTTAAAGTTGGAGCATTTTGTGAGCAAGTATGTGACCTGCTTAGCAACATCCTCATCCAGTTTAGCATTCTCTAAATATGCCAGGAGACATGCAATTGCATGGTTTCTAATTTCAAGATTTTTGTAAAGCTCATCTTCAGAGTTGTATGTGAACAAGTGAGTCAATAACACCTTCCAAAACAAAAACAATTGGGACTTTTGCATTGAAATATATTGTGGATCATTGTAGTTCATCAAACCAGTCATAAGTATCCAACAGATCAAGCCTTTGTAATATACATCACCATGCGTGGAAGTCGTATGATTTTTAATATATGACGTTGCAAAAACTGTTAGCCGCATAATGAGATCGTAAGATACAAAATCACTATGACAAATTCTGATCAAATGTGCAAGTAGATAGGCCCTACCATGGTTATTTGAAAAGTTAAATTTTTCTTTACTTTCAAATTCTTTTCCCAATTCAATCAAATGACTTTCTATAGTACTACTGAGATACGATGGAAAATGCTCCAAGAACTTGACATAGCTTTCTGATGCATATATCCTAATGGCAAAAATTTCGCTAGTTATTAAGCTCTCTAACTTGGTACGCACACTTGTCGCTATGGACTCATCAGTTGCAAACACAGAGGAAATATCATCAATTAACATAGAAGTAAGATTTAATAAAACGATTGTTACCCATTGGTCTTCTCCTGCCTCAATGGATAGAGTCCGGGAAATCTCAAAATTTTTTGGTGATTCCGAGCCTTTAATGCCCATTAGCTCGAGTAGCATTTGACATTTGGCAGACTCACTAATTCTTGGCAGCAGTAAATCATGCATGTAACCAAAATAACGCAAATACCTTGAAATGGAATCCATGTGCTTCTTTTTTACACTGTTATGCTTAAACAATTCTGAAAGTCTTTTAACAATATAGAGGTAATTCGTTGCAGTTAGAAAATCCTTGTTGATACTATTGCTGAGAGCCATGAAATGAATTAGCGATTCAAAACAGCCAGATTTTACATCTCTTGATTTGGAATTACAAAATAAGTCGACATAAAAATCTAGGATATTGTCAAGATCAATCAGCTGTTTAGAATTGCTGTAAGCAAACAGAATTTCTGCAATCGTTCTGCTCATGTTGATTCTTGTCTTATCATTAGAGAACGCATATACTCCTATCAACGAAGAGCAAAATTTAGAGTCTAGATTCTCCAGCAGCAAACTTTTATGTTCCTTAACATAACTATCCTGAGTAAAGTGAATATACCATATATCAATCACTGAAGATATGAAATCAACTGGGTATTCTTTATTTTCTCCAGCCATTGACTCAAAAATCCCTTTTGACAGTTTTGTAATTTTCGAATAGATCTGGGAATCGAGATCCTTAGGAGATGAAAATCTAACTATCTTATTCAAAAGTTGCATTAAAGAGGTCATAAATGTGGCATGATTATGCTTAGACTTTTCAACTGTCTTTTTGACAAGTTTCAACGCAATATTGCATGTTAATGGTACCAATGATGATATATCAGTTGGAAATACTTCATATAATTGTGTTAATATTATTACAGCAAAATCCTTGGATGGTGTATATAAAGGTACTTTCTTGCTTTGTGTCTTCTTTTTTTTCTTGTCAGAGCCTTCAGTCAAAGTGTATACAACTTCATCATTCAGAATTTTTGTCATTAGCTCAGCAGTATCAAATATCAACCCTGGTTTCTCACGTCTCATTTGCTTCAAAGATAAAACACAAAGATGTGCAATGTTAAGACCAACTAAGTGCGATTCAACCAACTCATTATCTTCAAGTACAGTGGTATAAGAGATAAACTCAATTAATTCCTCATATATATTTTGTATGCACTTTATGTTTTCATCTGAAAGTTGTCCCTGTAATGTTGTTTCTCTGTCTGCTAAATCTTCAAAATTCGTCAAAACCCAATTGAATAACACTGAGTTCTTCGATTCAGTTGATTTTATCAAATCAACCAGTTTGGACATTATAACGTCCTGATTTTGAAATGTCTTTCACTTTAGCTTAATATGTCTTTCGTTATCCTCGGTTTTCCTTTTTTTTTATGTTGAACAAGAATTGAGGTAGTTAACGCTATTATTACTTGTCCTCTTACCCCACAACAGGTTGCTCTACCCTGACAAAAACAATTCTAAAATATCTTAGTGTTTACCAGTGATCTACAACTGAGCTGAAAGTATGATTCCTTCAGTACATGGTTCAAAAGTATCTATCCATCTGACAACTTGTGCATTAGAGAGAAGTTGACATGAATTTCGTATGAAATGTTTATTCACCATTTTCGATACATTGTAAATGTGGAAGCTAACGAAGCATCCAAATATGTATGTGAATATAGAAACAGAGAGCAACTGCATCTAACTTCAGTTTTTATAAAGCGTTATTATATAATAATATTACATTAGTACATGAATCATATAGTGATAAAAAATACAAAGACATATACTAGTTCCATTACAATTTTGAGTTTCAAATGAAAGTCCTAACTGAATAGGAAATGCTAAGTAATGCTGAGGTGAAACGTCTAATAACAAAACAAACAAAATGATAAAAAAATAAAATTTGTTACTTTAGTAGCAAAGGGAAGTGAGAAAGGACCGTTGCTTTGACAACTAGGTGATTGAATTGCTTTTTTCATTCTCCAATATCTTAATGCAACAAAACCTGTTCATGTTCATATTAACAAATTTGGAAATTTTAGACAAAAATAGCTTTTCTGTGAAGCAGAAAGAAAAAGATCGATTCTTAACTTTTAATTTTCAATACTAGTAAATGCTACATCTGCTGAGGTGAAGTTAGTAGCGACCTTATATCAAGACTGGGACTAGCTCTATCCTCATACCTGAAGTTGTCCAAAAATTTATTAAAGTACTCTTCAGGCTCGACTGGAGCTAACGGATCCATAAAGTTCATTTCTTCAAAAGAGGCTGATCTTGCAATTGGTAATAGTTCATGAGAGTTTGGAGGAATTGGTGCAGCTGGTAGTGGTGAAGGTTCATGAGTTCTGCTTCCATATGGAACTGGTTGAGACAACCCCATGGGTCCATCATAGCTATTAATACTACTCTGAGAATTTCCCAAAGGAGGAATTTGCTGGGGAATTGTTGCAAAATGAGAGTTAGTATTGTAAGCAGTAATGTTTTGATAGTTCGGAAGTGCAGGCGTTTGTATAACTCCATGTCTTTGATATGGTGTATTGGCGGACGCAGATACTAGAAGTGGTGCCTTCATTGAAGATAGCCCATGAACTGCTCTCAAACCTTGTAGTATACGAATGGATGCTTCTGATGTCCTTCTATTCAGATCAGCAAACAGTGCTTTGAGTACATTAAATGTCCTTTCACTGGCTTTCGAGCCTTCTTTTAACTTCAACAATATCATCATTCCTAATTTTGAAGTTTCTTCGAAATCAAAACTCAAAATATTCTCATGCATCAACCCACGGTGGAATTGATATGAATAAAATTCTAAGCATGATACACTGTAAAATATCGTATGCATGGAAAACCAGTAACTTCCGCTTAAAATGTGCTCGGCCATCATATTTTCAGAAAGAACGATAATTTCATATGCCGTTTCAAAACATTTTTTTGCTATTGAGAAATGATAACCCATGAATGGGTATTGAGAGGGTGACATTATAATGTAGTGCGAGAATGGTTTATACAACATTAATTTTGTCAATAGATAATCAAGGTATAATAGTTTCTTTGCAGTGAAACATCTCTCCGATTTTTTATTCGTTACAATAAGAGGTGTTTCTGGTTTCAGAATGGCTGGAAGGTTTAGATACCAATCATTCAGTTTATTCTCTAGCTTTCTAACTTCCTGCTCCACAAATGATAAATCATAACGATGCTTGTTCAAATTTCTCATCTTCTTGTTTATATGAGACATAATCAAAACGAGTTTGGTATGCTCATTATTAGCGCCTGCACTGCTTAGTCCAAGATCATTGACAGAGGGTATGATACCAGCTGACGTTATGCACTCGTCGTCCAAATCTAAAGGAAACTCTTGATCGATATCCGAGTCTGATAACCCAAATGGAAGACCCAAAATGGAGTTAAGATACAAATCAACTTTGTAAATACTCCAAAACAATCTTTTTTTTGATTCATCTTCAATTGGATTTTCTCCTGATAATGATGCTTTACGATGGTACCGCTCTTTTACTAGCGACCGCATTGATATTCCCACATACGAATAGCATGTTTTTATATCGGCGGTACATTGAAGAAACATGGTCATCATAAACAATGCTTGTATGGAATATAGATCATTAACATCGAAAAGATCTATTATTTTTTTGGCTTCCAGGAAGAATTTTTGCCCTTCATCCTCATAAAATGTTATTGTTGAAACATCCTTTTCGTTTATGTCATCTTTACAAAACAAGGCACCAACTGAAAGGACAGCGTAGATTAACGGCCTTGCTTTCAATTGATCTTCGGAATATGTTTCGCCTTGACGATTCTCGGTTTCATAAAATGATTCTAAAATATTCATTATTGTCGGTCTATGGTAAAAACGAAAGAGAATGCAAACGCAATCCCAAGTTTTCATCACTAACTTCATTGCAACAGCTTTCGGTGGTAAATGAACGATTGTTCTATCTGACACAAATTTGTTCAGAACCGAATTAATGTTGAAAACACCGTTTGATATATGTGATGCTATGGTATTGAGAAACTTTTCTTTCTCAAATGAATTGCTTTTCAAAATTCTATCCAAATGGTTTGGAGAAAAAATTGCTTCAGATATTTCCTTGTACATATCCGATTCTAGAAAGTTTGAAGAAATAAAATTTCTTCCGTCATTTGTCGAAGTCGTACTGCTAATTAATGAGGCTTCAACTGACACATTCTTCGAATCACCACTAGTGCTCGATGTATCAGATACTTGATTTGTGCTATTTGACTCTGTATTAATGATTTTATTGATTGATGTTGAAATTGAATTTTTTGCATTTATTGATGGTGTTCCTTTCTTATATTTAACAGCAAGAACACCATTCTGTTTCCTTTTATTTCTCGATGAAGAGCTTCCCTTATCTCCAAAGAGAGACTCTACTGTGGTATCACCTGATGCAATTTGACGATATATGCACTCCATTCCCGACTTTTTGCAATTATTGCAAGGATTTCCACCTTCACATTTCGTTTTCCTTTTTTTACAAAAGTCACATGCCCTAGAGAGTCTTTGAGATCTAGCTACAAGTTGGTTTGTATGCATATCTGGAGAAAGGACAAATAGTTTTGGTGTCATATTCTGTCCTTTTTTCTTTTCCATTGTTAAATTTCTTATGGTTTTTTTTTTTCAATGTTGTATGAATTCTTTTAATATTTCAAGTTGCTCCAATTTAAAGAACTTCTTTCCCCCTATATTGAAGTTAATATAATTCAATCGATGAACAGTTTCTGGTTTTGAAAAACTGTATTCAGAGAAGTAAGATATTGAGAATCACAGAATTTTTTTTCTTTGCTTAAGATTAAAGTGTATAAATATTCTCACCATACACTTGTCGATGTTCTGTCCAGGTTTTATTTCGGTCAAATGGATTGTTATTTATTATTGCAGATTTTAGTATTGGTAGGCGATCAGTATTTGAGTTGGTAGATCCAATTTGTGCTAGTTTGGAAAATATTTGTTGTTTCCGTTCAGCAAAGTTGATGTTATCTGCAACATGCAGGCTCGCTATTGTCAAAAATTTCACAAATTTTCAATTTAGCTCAAAATCAATACCGATAAAAGAGCAACTTGCTATTTTATTCTTCTCCAACAAAAAAACAGACCAGTAATATACACAGGTTTTAGAAATATTTCCAAAAGATATCTCTTTTCTTAATGAACTAACTTTCCTTTAAACTAATCAGATATTTCCAATTTGATGTTAACGCGAACAGGAGTGTTAGACAATTATTTGAATTGTTATTTTATAAAAAAATTCTCAAATAACAAATTCAAATATAATGAAATCAATGAAAGGTGATTGAGGAAGGGACGACACTAAATTTGAACAAAAACTCCTTGGTTTTATACTTCTTTTCCTCGGCTATAATGGTGTATCAAAAATCAGATGTTTTACTGGAAAATATTAGGAAGATAAAAATGAAACGAATTCAATAAAAGTAAAAATACCAAATAAACTGGTGATCTTAATAGAGAGAAACTTGGGGGTAAAAAAAAAATTACAACGAATGGTGTTCTTTCTGATGGCAAAATTAAAAAGGATAGAAACAGGAAAATCAAAGGAACAAAAATAAAATCAATGAAAGTTAACTATTTTCTCTCTTTTATATCGAAAAGGACAGAGGAAAAGAGCAATCCCTTAAAAAAAAAAATGAATGCGTAGAAAGAAATGAATAAACACCAAAAACTTATACTTCCTTTTATTTTGGTTTAGTTCGAAAATTGTTTTTCTTTTCAGTTAACTGTATCAATGATCTGGGGTGAAATTAAGCTTTCTTCTTCTTTTAAAATTGTTTAGTTAAGTTCAATTATTATTTCTCCACCTTTATGCAATAGTTTCTTATAGTTAGAACCAAAAAAAACAACACCTTTGGTTGTTGTTTCAATTGTACGGGAATTGAGAAAAACCAAGATGTACAGGTGTTAAAATAATGGCTTTTTAAATGAAAATAAAAATTATATTATAATTACAATTTAGATTTTCTTTATTTTTTCTTGATAATGAATATTGACGAAAGAAAGACACACTCCCAATGAGAGAAGTAGATAGAGTGATAGTGAAGGAGAGAGAAATAGAGAGAAAGAAAGAGAGAGAGAGAGAGATAGAAGAAAGAGGATAGGAAAAGTGATCGGAGGATACGTTCGTTATACAAGCGGACCCCTTTTGGAAGGAAAAAAAGGTGGCTAAATCTTAATTTCTAAGGTTTTCAAAAGAGATTGTCTAGAAGTTAACTTCTCTTATATCAGCAAGGGGAAAATAAAAACCAGAGCTATCTTCCTTGGAACATCTCTCCAAAATCTCGATATCTAATTGCAAGAATTAATGAACTTCTATATCCGTCTGTATTCTGGATGTCTCCTTCTTTTAGTATTTACTATAGAAGCAAAAATTTCTTTTTTCCGTCTTCTTTCCCATCAGCAATGAAGGAAAGAAACTTTAAGTCAGAAAATCTATTCCTATGGGGGAAGAAGAAGAAAAAGTGTGCGCCGGAACCTAAAATATCACATAGTGGCAAAGAGAGGGCTGCAGCATGTATGTATATTATTTGAAAGGAACAGGCTAAACCCAGGGACCAGCCAGCAGGATGAGGGATGGGTTACGGTGGGCGAACAAAAGGTCGAGAAGGACAGCCAAGAGAAGAAATAGTGGCGCGGAATTATGAAGACAAAGTTGGCCATTCGATATTTCCTTTCTGCCCACGGATATTTAGTTGCACTCTCTCTAATTTGCCATCTCTCCCGATTCCCCACAGGAACAGGTGGGGGCCGTTCGCTCTCTTTTGTCCGGCAGTGGGCACACCCAACCAAAAAAAAGACGAGTTTCCTTAGATCTCCCGCTTCTACACTGCGCACATCAGAATACTGTAAATTGCTTTCTCTTCCACTCGTGCTAATGTTTTGTACCCGAAAATTCTGAAGGAAACTTCTCAGAAACGTACGCAGTCGCAGAGAGGAACCTAGGACTGGTAGCGAGAAAAAGATACCCGAAGGAATTATTATAGCAGAAATCTCGGGGATAAAGAAACTAACAACTGCAAAAAAAAAGGAACATATAGCAGCAGTAGAAATCTATAATGCCTTTCTTTTTTTGAATAAGAAAAATTTTAGTATCGTACTACTTGCTGTGAAGGATCTCAAGACGTTCTCTATTTTGTTTGCCCTGACCTCTTCTGCGCAAGCCATGTGGAGTAGAGCAGCATGGAAGCACAAGGTGTCCCTGTGGGGGTTTCTGTGGGATACCAGAACGTATTAGTTACCAGTGGTGTCTTTCAGGGTCCATAGCTTGCAATGTATCATTTTTGTTTGCCTCGGCCGCACTGGAGTTTTTACACATTAAAAGCCTCGTAGGGTGCTCAGGTATACTGTGGTCCGTCTACATATCGCTAGGAAGAAAATCAGAGAAGTAATGTACATGGGGCTTCGCTTTCTCGACTTCTTCGGCCCGAAATTTTCCATCTCAGAACTTACAGCTGCTCTGCATGAATGCAGAAGAAAAAAAAAAAAAAGCCTTTCACTTCGGATTGACCTACACTGGGGTGGAAAGAATTTTCAATATTTTTATTAGCTTCTGAAACCTAGAAGGGGAACGCAAGCTAACGGCATTTGGCTGCATCAGAAATGTCGGTTTCTTGATTACATGAGCTAGCATGTGCAATTTACTTTTGCGGATTCACCTGGGCCGTGACAAGAAATCCTTCTTTTTCTCTTTGGGTTCAAGAACAAACAGTGAAAAAAAGTAATCAATTATAATTGCTACAGGCGACTGGTATACAAAGTGCTTGATAGTGTCTCGTGTAAAGACGGGGGAAGTGGCAGAGAGGTAGACAGGGGTGGAAAATCAATGGAGTAACATTCTGAAACTGTAAGCGTCTTCTCCCTGCTGACGTATATCTTAAATCCTTACCACCTCTAGAACCTAGATACTGTGATTTACTATACGTATGCCGTCTTAACCTATTCCTTTGTTTCTGTTTTTCCTGTCTTTCTTTTTTATTTTGTTTTTGTTTTTCGTTCTATCCCTACACTTATAACTCCAATAACGAATTTTCAATTGAAAAATACTGGAGCCTCTATCTACTAGACGAAGTAAGCAAATAATCTCACTACAAAGTACGGACTGTTTAGAGCGTCTCGGTAACAACGCTTTTCCATCTGTCTACAGCTTCTCACAAATGAGAGCAGGAAGTAAGAGAGGGTAGCGAACTGATTGATTAGAAATCAAAGTAAAATGGCAATTCACCTCAGGCAAAGAGGTACTTTTCTCTCTGTGTCACCATGACTGCGGGAACTTACAGCACCCCCTCACCCTTCTCTCCCTCCCCACACTCAACCGATAAACGTGTCCTGTAGTTTTATTTTCTTATCGTAAAGAACTCCATTGGAATGTTAATATTTTTTTTTAAACCACACCACTAGGTCACATCTACTAATTGAAAAAAAAAAAATTCTCAATAATGAGTGCTCGGGTCTATTTTTTTTGTAGAAGAAAAGCGAAAGGAAAAGTAGCACCAACTGATGACATGACAAAACAAAACAACATAGGAAACAAGAAAAACAAGATTTGATCCTCCATTTGTTCGCACTTAGAGACCCGGGTGTAAAGAAGAAACTACTCACAGAAGATAGACACACTAAATAGATGCATAAGGGAAGAAGTAAACAAAAAAGAAAGAAATGCGATGAATTGCAGCCATTAGCTTGCATATGCCATATGGGGAGAGGTGGAGCAATCATGATCGCGCAGTATTCGCTTAAATTTGTCGTTGGAAAGGTCTTTGTTGCTCTTCACATCGTAGAGAAGAAGATTCATGAACAATGGTTTTTCAATATGATTTGACATTATGTACGTTTCGAACAAAAAGCAAAGATCTCATGTAGTGCTTTCCCAAAGTAGTAATCATGGAGAAATAGAAGAAATAATGGAGACTTGCTCGAAAGTAAAAAAGATAAAAAAGTAGAATTAAGACAATATCATCTCGTTTTAAGATGACGAAATCTAGCAACTGTTGAAAAACCCTATTCAATTTTTTTCCTTTCAGTACGCAAACTACAAATTACTATATTGATATGTTCAATATAAGTTTTCTCTGTTGATAACTGCAAATCATAGCCACACAATTGGTGTTACTTCACGCAAAGTTTAATATCAGTAAATCCTTTTCATTAAAAGTCAATTTTCCTCTACATAGTCTGGACTAATGAACACTGGAGGAAATGAACAAGAATTGTATCCCATCGTCCCAAATTGAATATCTTTGGATAGCAATCACATAGTATGTCATTGCACTCTCTTCTTCTGGTTGCCTTCAAAGGAAGTGTAAGTGCTGCACGAAAAATTGATCGTTTCCACACCACAAGTAATAGGGAAAAAATTAGATGGATTTACTTTACATATTTGTAACGCCAGCCTTTGTTACTAAGCCACTATTCAAAACCGATAGGGCCATTTCATTCGCCTACAGAAACTAATTGAATATTCTATACACCTTTCTAAATTACAAATTAGAGCTCTAGATCATCCCAACTGGATTTACGAGCGTACCCTCCTCGCTACGGCCCCTCCCCCACTGCCAGAGAACCGTCATTCAAGCACATATCCGAAGGTTTCTATATGAGCGTGGTAATGGTCTTATCTTGATCTCTACACCGAGCATTCTATGGCCCTTCCTTCAGTGAAGACCCCTCTTCCGCCTACTTAGTAATTTGTGTGGAACGCAGACATCGCATCTTTCTTGAATCACACATCAGAAAAAAGAGCCCTGCATTTGTAAGCTGGAATTCTGGAACTGTCCCTCACCAAAATGGCGTGTTCAGCGAGGATTTCCTGCTTGAAAAGAAAAGCGAAAATCACTGAAAAAAGAAAAGACTCTGGAATGGCGTACTCCAGAGTCTTTCCGTGCGACTGGATTTGCAGAAAGCGAGAAAAATGAAGGGCTTTCTGAAGGAAATTGTATCGGACTTATAAGTGCTGGTGTATATTTATTTCTTTTTATCTCCCTCTCCCGCGCGCTGTTTATGTCTCTAGAGAGAGAGCTGCAATATGCATTCGCGTGATTTTGCAGCTAAAAGGAGACTTTTCATTAAATGCTGTGATTAATCACCCTATTTTTTGTTTCTTTTCGTGCTCTCGACTTGACGAAAAATGTGCCTACATTTGGAGAAAAAAGAAACAGCCCTCTCTCATTTCTACTTGTGAGAATACAACCAACACGTCTGAAACAACTCCGTCTTGGCTTCAGCGCTACAGAGTTGTTTTTTTCGCTAGTTCACCCTTCCCTCCTTCGGATTTACATCACCATGCAATCAACATCCGTCATCTGTGCTGATTTTCACTTTACGTTGCCCCCCTTTTTTTCGCTACCCTCATGCTTATTAATTGGATCATAGAACCTCACCTCCCCCCGCCATGAAAACAGAAGAATAAAATGTTGGGAAAGCATCATCCTCGGAGTTTTTCTTGCTTTTTCTGACACTGGCAGAGACTGCAACAAACATCTGGAACCATTCCTGTGGGGGGGTCCTGATGCATAAGTCAGCATGGTGCACTGACGTGAAATGCGCACTTCTGCATCCCCATAAACATGATGTAGGACCTGACACGTAGGTTGAAGGAAAGAGAATTTATATGACTAAAAAATATATAACCTTTGGGGGGTGAAGGGGTGGAGGTATATACAGGAATTAAAATAAGAGTGTAAATTTGCTATACATGAAATCGGCCTCGTGCCTCTTTTTTTACTTCGGTTTCATGTATTTCTTTTGTAGAAGTTGTCTCAAAGTGTGTCCTTCGGGTCTCTGAACGTTTCTTTCGTAGAGATAGAAACTAAAAAGCCCAAATACTAATGCTATAGATGGATCAGCAATTCTAGAGCAAAAAAAGTTTTGATGTACCAGAAAGTAATTTGCAATAATACTATGGTACTTGGAACATGTTAGTAAAAGCTTTATAACAGCAACAACAATTGTATATGAATTAACGGCAAATTTGCATATATACACTATTTTCAACGATTACCATACCTTCCTAACAAATAGGGAGCAGACTTTACCATGTTGCTCACTTCTTGGTTAGCAGTCTTATTGGAACTTGTAACATAGTATCAGATAAGAATACAAATTTCCGACAGGAACAATAAAGATTCTTTTCAATCATATGTTCTGGATTGTGGATTGTCTGTTGGCCTACTTCCCTAGCTCGGCTCACTCCTCTACGGTGAAATGGCTCAGAACACTAAAATATACGTGTTAAATGATATTATTGAATATATGTAATATTTCAGAATACCAGCAGTACTAGTAGTTAAGAAATTTCTATTTACTTACGATGGTTAAGAAAAACGTTAAGAATTTTATTATTTTTCACATTATTGTGCAATCCTTGACACCCAAACCGTACATAACTTTCTCAACATCCCTTTTAACCCGAATCCAGTCACTACGACGTTGAACGAACTCATATATTTCTTCCTGGGTGAAAAGGCCTTGGAATTTCCCTAAGTCAGATATCATCTTCCCTAATTCCTTTGAATCCTTTCCTGAGATTATGTATAGTTGACCGATGTTTTTCAGACCTTGGTATAGTGGTAGTAATGATTTTTGCTTTAAACGTTTGGCGAAAAAATCATAATAATAATTTAAATCACAAATCAGAATTATCCCTCCATCAGTTGATATTAAACTTCCCTTGATGTGTTTTACCACTTCATTGAAGAACCTCTCACCAATCTCTTGCTGATAAACATCAATTGTTCCCTTATCAGTGGCACCATTTAGTAAAAAGCAATGATTTTCTAAAAAATTAACAACCTGTATTGCACATTGTGTGGGCTTTATTTCCAGCATGGAGTTTGCTGATTCTACCTCAGGGTTATAATCGTCTGGTAACTGAAGAGTATTAAATGCAAAGGTTATTCTATCCATTAATTTATTGATACCAATATTCAAACCTTCGGCCACGAAATCATCAACCACAGTTTCGAACTTTTTCTTGACCTGTACGACATCATTAAGGAAATCCCTGTTCTTGTCAATTATATTTTTCGCTAGGAGTTCATTTTTATAAAAAATTGAGATCATCTGCAAAATAATATCACAAATATTCATTAATTCGGTAAACTTGACCAACGGTTCGACCTTTCCTCCATTAACACCTTTAAGGTTTAAGTCAATCTTATCGAGTTGAGTTGGATCGTACTCTTGAAGCAGATGTGTACCTTTTTCAAAAGCAGGTTTGACATGGGAGTCGCATAACAAATTAACCAGAATTTTGAAGACTGCTTGACTTTTTGTTTTTACCACATGCGAGATTGGATCTAAACTTGAAAAGCAATTCATTTCATCAATACTTTCTTTGACCTCTTGGACGACATTATAGCAGAGATCTAAGCTTACCAAGGACTTGATGTTTTCTAAATTGTTTGTTATGGTATTCAGATTATATGCTAGTTTTAGTTGCTCCTCCATTGTCTGTCTATCATTATCAGCATGAGAGAGTTTGAAAATCTTTGTGAATGAGCTCAGAAAATCGTTTTTATCGGTCCCTAAGTCTGTAGCAATTGTAGATTGATCTCTCAAGGAGTTATAAATTTCTTCATTCTTCTGTAACTCCTCATTTCTTACTTTTTCGTCGTATGCTTTAAATTGCTTTGTGAGTTTGGCTTGTATGTACATCGGTGTTAAGTTCAAAAATTTGACAATATTGTCCTCCAAATACATATTGAAGAATTCCAGAACAATTTTGTGAAAAGTTGATCCGCCATTTTTCGATTCATGCAATTCTGTACACAGTTTTTGTATTATCAAAGAATATAACTTAGGAAAATATTGAACCAAAGTATCTTCATTAGTTTTTATCAAATTGTCTACCGGCTTTAGAACAACCTCCTGAATGAAACTCTCAATAACATTCAGTATTATTGGATATTTGTCCTCAAATAAAATATTCACAATGTCAATAATTTCATTTAGATAATCTCGTAGAGGTTCAACTGCCTTAACGAACTTGCCTTCATCAAACTTGACACCATTATCTGAGCTCTCAACATCAAAATTAATGGCATTTGATATATTTTCTTGATTAACACTTTCGTCTTCTTCCGTTATTTGATTTTGATTACTGGTTATAAAAAGATCCTCAGGCAGCCAATTATCAAAGGTAGAAAAATCTATCTTCGATTTGAAAAATTCGACGGCATTTACCTCTTCATCAGATAATAACAGGACATCAATAAATATAGCTGTTGATGTGTAGTCTTTTCTTTGATAATTTTTTTCTGCTTCCTGTAAAACTGAGTTTACGAAGATTTCCTTCAAAATGATTAAGTTCTGTTCAATTTTTTCGTAATATTCAAAGTCATTTTTGTTTAATTTGTTATATCTAGAAATATTTTTAAGAATTTTTGCTTGCGATACCGGGTCTTTCTCATATTTAGTAGGGAAAAAATGTGCCAAGTTGTTGTGATATAGTTTTGAACAGAAATTATTGAATACAGAATAAAATTTCAGAATTACTTCCTTTGCTTTTTTATCCTCATACTTCGTGATTTTTTCGAATATATTTCTAGCATCTAAGCCATCCATACTTTTGGGAGCGTTGGATACAGAAATTAGTGTTTCTTCGGTATTATCACGAGAGGTCTGACCCCCATTATCTGTATCATCATTTTCAATATCCCCTGAGATCTTTGTTTGTTCTAATCCAATCAATTCAAGTTTGGTTTTCCATAGATTAAGATCGTAATCGCTGTTTAAAATTTCTCCATAGACTTTTTTGTTGACCTGTCTAAATTGAACATAATCGGTAATGTTCAGAACAGCTGCAATATCGCAAACAATCGAAGGCACTTGAAGTAAATCATTCAAATCAATTGCATTATGTTCTTTATGTTTTGTCATCTTGTATAATATTATCCGATTGTACCAGACAAGAATGCGAAGGGACTAATATAAAATTTTGTCTGTTAGTTTTCTTATTTTCTCAAATGGCATATAGTGAACCTCCTTGACGGGAACTCTAGATTCAACCACTATTCTTAAAAGTAAAGAGGTAAACACATGCGATCTTCTGTTTACCACAGTAATGTTGTGAAATTAGGAGATCTGCTTCTGTTAATATCGAATAAATATTTTGGGTTTAAAGCTTTTCCACCTACATCTGAAATGTGCATGAATGAGAAAAAGTTAAAAATTAAAGAAAATGAAAAAAACAAGAAAAACAGCTATATTGAAACTCAAATTTGGAAGCAAAAGAAGGAGATAGGTGTTTAATTCGATTATTGGTAGATATCTATCGGTATAAAGTAACGAAAGCTGCTAATCAAGAGGCTGGGACTGTTGATATAAAAGGTGTAAGCTTGATTACATCTACCCGTAAAGCAACATACGTCTAGAAACGTTAATTTAATATAATATGGAGATAAAAGAGATACCGAAAGATGTTAAAGAAGATATAGACACAACTATTGAGTACCTTCAAAAAAGAGGTCCTGCTTTTGAAGAGATTTTAAAGAAAGATGATAAATTTTCGTTCATGATACCAGGCAATACATATTATGAATACTTCAAGGACAATTATAAGCCTGCTGGTGAATCAGTTAGTATAGCAAAAAATGATGAACGAGAAACAATAGTGGACGCTGATGTTTATCCTGATGAACCTTATAGTTTCAAATTTTCCAAGTATCCGAGAAATGTAACTAGAAAGGACTTTGAACTCATCAAGATGACTGCACTATATTGTGTTATTAATGGTGATGCGTACGAAAGTGCATTAAAGGAAAAATATAAGGAGAGCGAAGTTTTGTCATTTTTGGAACCAAGTCATGACTTGCATGGTCTTTTTAAGAATTTTGAGGAACAATTCAAGTGCATCCAAAGATTTGAGGTTTCGCCACCTTTCATTAACTTTCCTAAAGGCAGTAAGACTAAGAACAGAAATCGGACTGATCTGAAAAAGATAGTTTTAAATCGTTGCCATGAGCGTGGTGAGTACAATGAATACAAGAAGCAGCTACAGACAATGAAAGACGAACTACTCATTAAGTACAAGATACAGTTTTCTGCCATAAATTGGACGGCTTTTAAAGTGGTGGCATCTGTAAATCAACCGACTAGAGATTCCGATAGCAAGCCAGCTTTGGATTTCAGTCAGTTAGCTATCACTACTATTGACGGATCAAATAATCAATTGAGAATTTTTAGCGAGAACACTCCGGAATTATCAGTTGAACAGACTGCAAACAGTAACGACACCACTGAGAAGAAGCGTAAGAAAAAGATGAACATCAGAGCTGCAGGGGAATCGAGGTTGAAAAGGAAGTTGGAGAGTCCAGACCCTGCAAGCAATAAGAAAGGCAAAAAACTACTAAGGTGTCCTATCACAAACAAGATGATAGAGGAGCGAAATTTCGATCAACACCTAAAAACTCTATTGAACGATCCCACGATATACAAGGAAGAGAAGCAAAAGTATAGAAATGCACACCATATGACAGACTTGACCGCTGATGAAGTTTACCAGAACATGAAAAGACTAACTCAAAAGCATTGACATAGCTATATTGCTTGTTACACATCTGCACAGTCCTCTCCCCGCTGGACTCTAATAAATTTTGTGTTGCCTCCCATCATTCAACGTCTATATATATATATATATATATGAAGAAATATATCAGAGTCAATGCCATCTGTATGGATAACCTATAGTAACGTGGATGAGTGAGAATATGGCACTAGTATTATATAATAGTATATTAGAACGTTCAGTCACGTGAAATCTGATCTGGGAAAATTCGCGTCTAATTTCCTAACTAGGAAAAGCAAGAGACTCTGTTTCTTTTTCTTCCTTGTTTGTTGAGAAGAGCACACACACCAGCGATGGACTAAACCATCCCGAAGGCTAATGATCATTTGTTAATCTGATGCATAGAATTTAATTACTCCTCAGTCTGAGACATCGACGATTATGGGGTATTATATTCTAACATATCAGAAGGTATCATTAGATAATCTACAATTTTTGTCGTGCAAATCAAAATATAGCCTAGGCTTCGGGATATTATATTTCAAGTGTTATCATTATCAAGCTGTGGATTTTGGAGGAAGACAATCGATTCTTGTTAAATAACACTATATTTTTTTTCACTCGAAAAATAGTACTCATACTCCAACTATTGCTGAAGTGTTAGGGCAACAGCGGACAGTAAAATTTACAAAGCAAGCAAAAGGATTCTAATATTTAACTTCGTGTGGGCTGGATTTCTCTAGCTAGGTTCAAAAAACTATCAATTTCGCTAGCAAATTTAAACAATAAGAGTATGGAAGATATAATCAATCTAAACAACATTTTTTACAAATCGTATTCGATTGATCCTAACTCAGGACACTCCATATATGTGTTTGATTCTACTTATCTGCCTTCATCTGAAGAACTCGGGACAGTAGATAAATATGATTATGATGTCATGATTACAGAGCTCATGGACCTTCTCGTTACCAAAATACCACAATCTCCATTTTCCTTGGTTGTTTTTTCGTCAGGTTTTTCTGCTAAGAAAATTAGTTGGGTGTATGGTGTGAAAATGTTCTCCAAGCTTCCTAAGAAGCTAAAAAGCTACTTGCAGAAGACCTATATTGTCCACGAATCTTTTTTTGTGCGAACTGTATACCAAGTCTTATCCAATGCCATGAGCATAAAGTTTTTGACTGGCAGCTCGAAACCCGATGTGTTCGATAAAGAAAGTAGTGATGGTGGTGTATCTGGTCCAATTGTACACGTAGACAATTTGGCGGACCTTTCATATCTTGTTGATATTACAAGATTGAGAATATCCCTTAATGTTTATCTTCATGATTCAGAAATTACAGGACAGTATTTCTTGGAGGTCCCAGAATACTACTACGAGAGAATAACACCCAATAACAAAAGGCAGTACAGACAGATCATTTTTGATAAAATATTTACTAGGCTAAAATATGATGCTATTACAAACGAATTAGTATTTCAGCGACCAGGATCGTACAAAAAAGTCAATATTTTATTGAGCATTATGGAAAGAAACAACTATATTGATCTATCACAATGGGACATATATTCACTCGCGTCTATCTTCACAAATTTTTTGAAAAATAAAAGCAAACCACTAATACCTATTGATTTGATATCATTACCCATATTAGATGACTTTGATTATACCTTCCAGATCTTTAAGGATATTATTCGATTTAATAACTATTATGACATCCTAAGGGCTATTTTTCCTCTCTTCATTTCCATTCTAAATACTTCTGAAACAACCAAACATGATTCCCGGTCATTGAGTAAATCCCTAACGCCGACATTGTGTAAAGAAAAAGTCTCTATGATGAGTTCAGATAGATTGGCCATTGGAACCAAATTTATCAGAAACTTGTTCGAGTATTTTCCTCACATCGTCAACACTTTGGAAAATAAAACAGAAAATAAAAAGAGCATGAATGTATCAGTTGAAGAGTTGGGCATTCAAATAAATGACAAAGTTAATATAAACTCGAGAACTAGTTCTGGTGCTTCAGATCTACTGCTAACTGATGCTGCCAAGACCATATCCTCTCCAAAACTATCACTAGGAGCTCCAAAGTTGCCTCCAAAGCTTCCGCCAAGAAGAAATACGTCAGGCGATGTTGAAGTGAAAATAGATAGTCCACAAAAAAAGACTGCGACAAATTTTGGGTCTCCAATTCCATCTGGTTCGGAAGATGAAGGAAATACTTCACTGCCGTCAGTAGCTTCGAATTTTTCTAAAATTTCAGCGTCTACAGGGGGTAGCTCTATCTCTCTTGACAATGAGCAACTAGAACCAGCAAAGGAATCTCCAAGTAAAAGACAGCCATCACAAGATTTCCAACAAATGGTCACAGATAGTAGAAATGACATCGAAATATCAAATGTTGTTGTACAGAAAAGTAAAATACAGCAATTCGACAAGGACCTTCAGAAGAAGAAACGTCAAGCGGGTGAAGAAATAACGGTGAAGGCAACAAAATTTTCTACTGAGAGTTATTCTGAGATCAAGACAAACAAAGTTAGTAAGCTTGCAGCCTTGTATGAAGAAAGATTAATGGGCTTGAAAGTTATGGAAGAAATAAGACGCGAAAATGCCAATATTGCCATATAGTTGACAAAAAACTTAGCGTAGAATTTTTTGGAGTAGCAAATCTAATAAATAATATATAAGATTAATTTCGAACCATACCATTTTTTAACCTACGGTAAAAAAAATCAGAACTCACGAGATAGGATTTCACTGCTTTTCAAATTATAGGGAAATCAAATAAATAAATAATGACATTAATGACTTATATAAATATGCTGAACTTAACTGCTTTTACGCATTTCACCGATATAGTTTATTGCCGACCCACTTTTGAAGAAGTTAATCTGGTCTTTTGATAGTGTGTGCTTTGTTTTGATAATAAAGTTATCGCCATTTGGTTTAGTAACCTTCACGTCAAGGAAGCCGCCATTATCACCATCCTTTGCTATCAAATCAACAAGGCCAACTGTCTCCAGCTGATCACCTCCACTTATCTTATCGTAATCTGCTTCCTCAGCAAATGTAAGTGGAAGCATACCTTGTTTCTTCAAATTTGTTTCGTGAATTCTAGCAAATGACTTAACCAACAAAATTTGTCCGCCCAAGAAACGGGGGGATAAAGCTGCGTGTTCTCTAGCAGAACCTTCCCCGTAGTTGTGCTCAGCGACAACAGTCCATGGTCTACCGTCCTTCTTCCATTTCATCATGAGACCCGGGATATCATAAGCTGTACCATCAAGATCGTAAGCCTTGTTCACTTCGCCGGTTTCTTTATTTTGAGCGCCAATCAAGGTGTTGTATGAGATATTCTCTAAATGACCTTTATACTTCAACCAGACCCCAGCAGCAGAGATGTGATCTGTGGTACATTTTCCTTCGACTTTCATCAACACATTTGTCTTCAATTCCTCACCATTCCAAGGTTTAAATGGCTCCAGTAGTTGTAGACGATCAGAAGATGGTGATACCTTGACTTCAACATTTGGATTAGGGCTCAATTCTCCCTCGGGATAGAATTTGTCTCTTCCATGCTCGAAACCCTTGGATGGCAATTCTTCACCTACTGGTGGCTGGAACTTGAACTCGCCGCCGTTTGGTAAGTTAATGGAGTCGGTAAGTGGGTTAAATTGTGCATCCCCAGAGTAACTCATCGCCGTGACAATTTCTGGGGAAGTCAGGAAGTTCATTGTGTTTCTGTTTCCATCGTTTCTAGCCCTGAAGTTTCTATTGAAAGAGGTGAATATAGAGTTTGTCTCGCTAGATGTTTTGGGCACGTCCTCTCTATCCCATTGACCGATACATGGTCCACAAGCGTTGGCTAAGACAACTGCACCGTTGTCCTTGAACTTTTTGACCAAACCGTCTCTCTCCAAAGTGGCCCTGATCTGCTCAGAACCCGGAGTGACGAAAAATGGAATACGTGGCTTCAAACCAGCACTTTCGGCTTGATTTATCAGGTCGATAACACGACTCATATCCTGGTACGAGGAGTTCGTACAAGAACCGATCAAAGCCGCAGAGATGTTTTGCGGCCATTTCTCCTCGATGCTCCTCTCTGCGTACTTGGTGATTGGGGTGGACAAGTCCGGCGTGAAGGGTCCGTTGATATGGGGCTCCATCTCAGACAGATTGATCTCTATCACTTCGTCGTACTGCGCGCCCTCGTCCGCTCTCAGGAAGTTATAGTTCCTCAAAGCAGCGTCTGCGGCGCTGGCAACAGCACCCCGACCAGTAGCCTCCAGGTATCTCTTGTGCGCTGGCTGGTAAGGGAACGTAGAAGTAGTAGCACCGATCTCGGCCCCCATGTTACATATCGTGGCCATACCCGTGCACGAGAGCGTCTCCACACCGTCGCCGAAGTACTCCACGATGTAGCCGGTGCCGCCTCTCACCGTCAGCATACCCGCGAGCTTCGTGATGACGTCCTTGGGCGCGGACCACCCGTTCAGCTGGCCCGTCAGCTTCACACCGAGCACCTTGGGCGCCTTCAGCTCCCAGGGCGTCCCGGTGAGCGCGTCGACGGCGTCGGCCCCGCCGACACCGATAGCGATGGCGCCGAGCCCGCCGGCGTTCGGCGTGTGCGAGTCCGTCCCCAGCATCATCAGCCCCGGCGCGGAGAAGTTCTCCAGCACGATCTGGTGGATGATCCCCGACCCGGGGCCCCAGAACTCTATCCCGTAGCGCCGCGCGCAGCTCTCCAGGAAGTCGAACACCTCCCGGTTGGTCTCTATCGAGTTGCGCAGGTCGCGCGTCTCGCCCTCCTTCCCGACGATCAGGTGGTCGCAGTGGATGGACGCCGGCACCGCGGTCTGCGCGAGGCCCGTGGTCATGAACTGCAGCAGCGCCATCTGCGCGGACGCGTCCTGCATCGCGACGCGGTCCGGGTTGAGCTTCAGGTAGACCTCGCCGCGGATGTCCGCGAGGCGCGAGGACGTCAGCGACTGCTCGGGGTCGCAGAGGTGCGAGTACAGGATCTTCTCGGCGAGCGTGAGCGGCTCGCCCACGATGCTCCGCACTTTGTCCAGGTTGTTCAGCAGCTTGGCGTATGGCGGGCAGCGGGACTGCAGTGCCGCAGGCACTGCAGGCAGGTCCCTCACAGTGGCCAGCCTCCTCCTGGCTACGTACCTTAGCATGGTTTTCTTTTTCAAATGTATGTGCGGGAAGTATAAGAGCTGAGCTACAGCAACTGTTTTTTGTTACTTTTTTTTACTACCTGAGCTACGATCTACAAACATCAAGACCTGTGTTCCAGGCACTACAACGGGCATTGACAGTTATATATGTATGCCATCTCTAAGTTCTCGAGTTAGTCATCCACAGAGGTAAAAAAAATCCATCGCAATTTCTTCTCAACAGCAATGCTTTTTTCATTGTCTTTGGCTTTAGGGCCACTCTGCTGTATGTGAAGCAGCAAGAGAAAACCCACCGGAATTTTTTCCTTCCGCTGTGCGTTGTGCCCACCGTTCCGATGTGCTGGTTATTCCCACAGTGGGCAAGACACAGAGAGCGTGGGCAAGACACAGAGAAGACAGAGACCGCAACGCAGGGTGGGGGGTCACACCCCTCCCCCCCCCACTCTGCGTTGCACACACTGGGGGGTGGGAAGGCCTTTGTAATGCGCATCTGTAATGAAACCAAGAAGAGAGGCAAGGCCTTTCCCGGTGCCGGTGGGGCTTGGGTTGAGTGGAGACGGGTAACCTCGCCAAAGAGATAATGGTGCTCCTCGCGGGAGTTGAACCTGTGGGTGATGCACCATCGCGCGACTCGGAGCCGCGCGATGGCCCCCCGTTCCGTGGACTCCCCGCGCGAAGGGCTGTGGAAAAAGAAAGAAAACAGATGTGGCCCACGTGGGTTAATTTCCAGCGGGCCCTGCACAAGGCCCTGCAGAAGGCCCTGCAGAAGGGGGAAACTGCAATGGCATCGGGGCAGATACTTCGCGAGCGGGAGGGCAGAGAGACGGCTGCTGCGCGTGTCTCAGTGGGCAGATGAGAGAGAAGTGAGGGGCAGTTGCTTTTAGCAGAGCGCGATTGTCTGTCGCTCTGGGTTTTGCTTCTGCATTGAATTTTTTTTTTCTGAGTCTACTGATGGCAATGGCTAGACTATATAAGGCTATGTTGGGTAGAAGTACAAGGGGATGGGGAGGGGGAGAGAGCGGCAGAAGCAAGATAGCCAAGACTTAGAAGACGGGCAAAGGCAGGACAGGCTTAGACTAGACGAGGGCAGAGAGGAGAGATGAGATTTTCGCACTTCCTCAAGTACAATGCCGTGCCGGAGTGGCAGAGCCACTACATGGACTACAGCGAGCTTAAGAACCTGATCTACACGTTGCAGACGGACGAGCTGAAGAACGGCACCAATGGGAACCAGCCGCCGGAGCGTGGCCCCGTGGTGGTCGAGGAGGAGGAGGCGATGGCGTCGTCCTCGAAGCGGCTCGCCAAGAAGCTGTTCAAGAACAAGTTCTTCGGCAAGGGCTCTGGGAGTGGCTCTGGGAGTGGGAGTGGGAGTGGCGCCAGTGGGACGCACCTTGGCGATGAGTTGGTCGCGCCCAAGGAGAACGGGAAGAAGGAAGGGAGTATTGGTGAAGAGACGTACGAGTTGAAGGACATCAACCAGCAGACAGAACTTGAGGGTGACAAGGGCGAGAAGAGCAAGAACAGCAAGAGCTCGCCCTTGCGCAAGGTCAAGGAGAAGTTCTTCGAGTCGCGTCGGTCGTCGCTGTCGAGCGAGGGGCAGACGCTGTTCAACACGCACGACGCCTTTGTCTCCAGTCTGACCGTCGAGAAGTTCAAGGTGGACGATTTCTACAAGCGCATGGAGGCTAAGTTCTACGAGAGATTCGAGACCCTGATAAAGGACCTGGAGAAGGAAGGCATGGTAATTGTCTCGAGGCCTACAGACGGGGCCGAGCTGATAAACTCGCCGTTCTCGGACTCTCGGGCTTCCGGCTTTGAGGGATCCCCCGTGAACAAGAACCTGCATACCACACACAACGGCAGCATCGCGCCAACGAACTCCGCAGGCGACAAGCCTAACAGCTACCTTGAACACTCGGAGGACGGGGAAGACGAAGACGACTATGTTGACGAGGATGACGACGTCTTCTCTGAGAGTGGCGACAACACCGCGCTCTTGAATTACTCTCAATTCAACGTGAAGTCCCAGAGGAAGTCCATTTTGAAGCAGTCTATTATAAACTTGTACATTGACCTGTGCCAATTGAAGTCGTTCATTGAGCTGAACCGTATGGGCTTTAGCAAGATCACCAAGAAATCTGATAAGGTTCTGTACTTGAATACCAGAGAAGATCTTATTCACTCAGGGGAGTTCTTCAAAGACACCTACGTTTTCCAAGACTCCTCTCTGAAAATATTGAACGGTAAGATTGCACAGCTGGTGGAATTCTATGCTATGATAACTGGCCATGAGCGTGGTAATGTTGCGCAAGCTAAACAAGAGTTAAAATCCTACCTGCATGATCACATCGTTTGGGAACGTAATAACACATGGAAGGACATGCTGGGATTGCTGTCTCAAAATAAACAAATCACAACTGATATGGACGAGGCTGTTGCTAATGCGCACGCCATCAGCAAACTAGACCTCGAATACTATCAGTACCCACTTCCAAGGCCAATTCCTTTGAAATTCACAACTCTATATTACTTTAAAATACCGAAATTGTTTTTCACCCTGAAGGCATTTAAGATTGCATTTATCATTGTTGCTACAGCAATTCTTTTGGCTGTGCCAACTTTTCATGATCCTGCTCAGCATCGTTGCATGGCCCTAGTGGAATGTGTGGCATTCTTGTGGGCAAGTGAAGCTATCCCTCTCCATGTCACGGCATTCTTAGTCCCACTGTTGGTGGTGTTATTCCGTGTCATGAAGGATTCAAGCGGACATGTTATGAAGGCAGCAGATGCTTCGTCATTGATCTTGTCCACTATGTGGTCCTCTACAATCATGATTCTATTAGCTGGTTTCACATTGGGTGAAGTTCTCGCGCAATATAACGTAGCTAAAATTTTAGCATCCTGGTTATTGGCTTTTGCTGGTGTTAAACCAAGAAACGTTCTACTGATGGCTATGGCTGTGGTTTTCTTCTTGTCAATGTGGATCTCTAATGTTGCCGCACCAGTTTTAACATATTCTCTTCTTTCCCCATTATTAGACCCATTAGATGCTGATAATGATTTTGGTAAAGCACTAGTTATGGGTGTTGCACTCGCTGCTAATATCGGTGGTTTGGCCTCACCTATTTCTTCGCCACAAAATGTCATTTCTATGCAGTACCTAAAGCAATATGGTATTGGATGGGGTCAGTTTTTCGCTGTCGCATTGCCAACTGGTATTCTCAGTTTGTTACTGGTTTGGGGGCTGATGTGTTTTACGTTCAAGATCAACTTAACTAAGATTGAAAAGTTCACACCTATCAGAACACGGTTGACGATGAAGCAATATTTTATTGTTGTGATTTCCATTGGTACAATCTTGTTGTGGTGTGTTGAATCCCAAATTGAACATGTTTGGGGTTCTTCTGGTATCATTGCAGTATTGCCTATAGTTTTGTTTTTTGGAACAGGTTTATTGAGCACTCAAGACTTAAACTCTTTTCCATGGTCGATTGTTATTTTAGCCATGGGTGGTGTTGCACTTGGTAAGGCAGTGTCTTCATCCGGTTTGTTATCTTTAATTGCCAGATCATTGCAGAGAAGAATTGAAAACGACACGGCATTGGCTGTGCTTTGTATATTTGGTGTGCTGATGTTAGTTGTGGGTACTTTTGTTTCTCATACTGTTTCCGCAATTATCATTATTCCTCTAGTTCAAGAAGTTGGTGACAAATTACCAGACCCTAAGGCGGCCCCTATTTTGGTTTTTGGCTGTACCTTGTTGGCATCTGCTGGTATGGGTTTAGCCTCTTCTGGTTTTCCAAATATTACTGCAATCTCAAAACTTGATAAAAAGGGTGACAGATATTTATCAATGGGTACTTTTATTTCGAGAGGTGTGCCCGCTTCACTTTTAGTATTTCTTTGTGTTATTACATTGGGTTACGGTATTATGCACTCGGTTTTGAAACCTGTTGCCAACAAGTAGACCTCATAGGGTTCATTTTTTTTCATTTGCATTTATTCTCTATGTTGTATTACTGTTATAAATCAGAGTTTCATCAACTATATTCAAAAACAAATTCTCTGCATCCAATTTTGTCTTAATTTGGCACCTTATTGTATCAGCCATTTCAGTTCTAATGTTTCGATTTATAATGATATAGGATCCCTTAGGAGAAGTGCTGATTTTGATAGATTATGAAAATCAAGGTCATATTCTTATCCTGTCTATTTTTTATAATTTACTTTTGCATTGTCTAGTATAGGACCCTTTTTTTAAGAAACTTGTAGCCATTTTCACTTTATGTAACATTAATCCAATACCAAATTTTTTATTTAATGTTTACGAGCTATTTGTTCACAGTATATCAATCAAAACTGAAAAAGATCTTGTGATGGTAAAATGATTTAGAACTCTGAGTTACTACTGATTTCATTAAGTTGAATGAATAATTAAATCCCATTATTTAGGACCTGCACACTATCACACCTGATAATAATAAATATTTTTGATAGTTTTATCGGTTCCAGTTAGATTCTAACTGCCGGAGCTAAGTGACAATTGCGCGCCATTGTCTTTGAAAAAAAAAAAAAAAAAAAAAACGGTGGAATGATAATTACAGAAGGTGTTTAGCCATGCGATGCTCTGAAACATCTGTTGCCAATAAATTATATATACAATTGGTGGATACAGTATCTTGTATCAATTGTTATAACAAAGAACCTGCTGTTATAAAAGTTATAATCAAAGATTCACTGTTTTCGAGTTAATATGGCAGTCGAAAATAACCAGTTAACAACTGAAACTGGAACAGAGACATCTAATACTGAGATCAATGACATTAATTTGTCTAGTTCTGAATTGAGCCAAAAATCAGTCTCTAATGAAAGTATGAACTCTAGTAGTTCTAGTGATAACAATTCACCATCAGCAGAACTAGTGGGTCAACGGTCCATTGTAAATAAGATGATTAAAGAATGTGAAGAAGCTGCTAAAGAAGGGGATGTTATGTATATAATTCCCAAAGCCTGGCTTGATAACTTCTACTCCTCAGATGTTACTTCAACAACACAAATTTATCCTATAGATGCATCAGCTATTATCCAAGATAGAGAAAACTTTGTGCTTCGAGATTTCAATGATGTCCCATATATATCAATTGCAGAACCACTATACCTTACATTCAAAGAATGGTATGGAACAAAGAATGACATCACACCAGTAACAACATATCTTATACGTGACTCCTCAACTGGATCATTAATTACAGAATTCAATAAACCCTTCTTTAAAATCCACCATTTACTGGAAACGGAGAACTCTAGGCGAAGCTATCAAAATCGCCTGAATAATTCATACTTTTCGTTATCGGCATTAAATTCTGTTCAAGATTTGATAGCCAAGGCTCTTAATATATTTTTCGAAAATGAACCCAACTATGATACGGAGAGTTCCATGTTGAGAATGTGGTTTGTAAGTGAAGATGAAAATGCTGAAAACAATACGCACATTTTGGCAGATCAATACGAGATAACACCCATTCAATTTTTAAAACTTTCGGAAAGAGAATTAATAACTAAAGATTGCTTTTCAGTCCAACTTAGGGATCTACACCCTGTTTCGAACCATTTACTAATAGAACTTAGAAATCCTGCAACAAATACTTGGCCCTCTCTCTTTTACATCGATAAACAACCAGCATCTATGTTGGGTACTGTTGGTTTAACAAATTTAGGAAACACATGTTATATGAATTCAGCTCTACAATGTCTCGTACATATACCCCAATTGAGGGACTATTTCTATTATGGAGGATATGAATCGGAGATCAATGTTGATAATCCTTTAGGTTATGGTGGTAATGTAGCTAAGGCTTTCAGTGTCCTCATCCAAAATCTGTATTCTCCACTATGGAAGACTGATAAAAATAATGCTTATTCTCCGAACAATTTTAAGATGACTCTAGGACATGCCAATTCTATGTTTTCAGGATATATGCAACAGGACTCTCAAGAGTTTTTAGCATTTTTACTTGATAGTTTGCATGAGGATTTGAATAGAATTTTACAAAAGCCTTATATTGAAAAACCATCACTAGAAATGAGTGGAGAAATGGTTGACGAAATGGAGGTAACTAAACTTGCACAAAAAACATGGGACGCACATTTGGCTCGGAATGACTCTGTTATTAATGATTTGTTTGTGGCGTTATATAAATCTACACTGAAGTGTCCAGAATGCAATAATGTATCAATTACTTTTGATCCTTACAACGATTTGACATTACCATTACCAGTCCATACTGTTTGGAAAAAATCAGTCAAAATTTTTCCTGAAAGTTCACCACCTTGTATTTTAGATGTCGAATTACCAAAATCTTCAACGTATCAAGATCTGAAAAACTATATCTCTTCATTAGCGAATATTGATGCTGATTGTTTATACGGATGCGAGATCTTTAATTATCAATTCTACAATAATTTTGACTCACCAGAGTCTAATTCATCTTTTTTACCTCTCCAGGAGCTAATTTCTGAGTCAGATGACATAGTATTTTATGAAATATCTTCGAATACAGAAGATATCATTATTCCTATAATAAATACGCAAGTTGAAGATGGCTACACCACACCTTCATTCTTTGGCGTTCCATTTTTCCTGTCACTTTCTCCTGAAGATCGGAAAAATCCATTCGCAATATATCATAAACTAGAAAAGTTATACACAAACTTAAGTGGAGGGTTTATCCAATTTCGAGAAACAATAGATAGCTCAAAAGACCCTCTGGATATTTTTAATGCACTAACCAAAAAATACAGCGAGGAAAAGTTGCGTGAACTAACTCCAATTATAAGTGAGGCGTACGATCCTTTTTCTGATACAGACCTTTTCTTCCATATAAAAAAGACAAAACCGAACTATAGTCTTGCTTCTAGTGATGATCATAAAGGACCAAAATTCTGGACTCCGCAAGGACAGTTGAGCATAAAACAGAGTTTGGATTTACTAGATTGCGCCCCTTCAATTTTAAAAGACATATTTGAATCTTCTGTTTCAAACTTTTCTAATGACTCCTTTCAGGCAAATACTCCATCTGAAATTTTAAAAAGTACAGAAGGAACAAAATCTGAAGAAAATTACAATAACCAGGGACCAGAGAACGACCAGGTTCTATTAAGTGAAGTAACTTCTGAAGAGAAGCAGCAAATCGATGCCATAAATGCCGATGACAACTTTACTTCTATTGACAATTATATAGTAAGCAGCGACGATGTTTTAATCTGTGAATGGACCAGCTCTGGAGCTACAGAAGCGTTTAGTGAGGATAAGCCTTTTAATTGGGAAAATCCAGCCAAGCTAGAAAATAAAGAGTTAGAAGTGATTCAGCGTTCCAGAAATGAGAGTAAAAATAGAAATATAACCCTTGATGAGTGCTTAACCTTATTTTCGAAGCCTGAAGTACTTGGTTTGACGGACTCCTGGTATTGTCCAAAATGTAAGGACCACAGACAAGCTACCAAACAATTGGAATTATGGAATACACCTGATATTCTATTGATTCATTTGAAACGATTTGAAAATCAAAGATCATTCAGTGACAAAATTGATGTCACAGTTGAGTTTCCAATTGAAGGCTTAGATATCTCACCTTATGTTGTGGCCTCGATGAAAGAGAAGGGGACTATATATGACTTATTTGCAGTTGATAATCATTACGGTGGACTTGGTGGCGGCCATTATACGGCTTATGCTAAAAATGAAACTGATGGAGAATGGTACTATTTTAACGATTCCAGAGTTGGTAAAACAGATCCCAACCAAAGTGTTGCTGGTTCTGCTTACCTATTATTTTACGCTAGAAGAGGCTGTGCCATTTCCACTGAGAATAATACCAAGTTAGCCAATATTATTCATGAATCACGTACTGCATACAACCAACAATGGCAAGATATCATGAAGGTTCAAAATGATGTCCTAGAAGAAACTAAAGAGAGTGAACTGGGTGCCGAATCTTGGTGTATTAACAAGTTTACAATTGATGGCGCCGAATGTTGTGAAAACTCCAGTGAAAAAGATGAAATCATGAGCGACAACAAAATTGGCAGTACAGATTCCACAGTAAGCGAAATATGTAGCCTACTACCAAGGGAAAGAGAAGATGATGCTATAGGAGATGATGATGATGATGATGATGATGATGATGATGATGACTCATCCAGAAAGTCAACTGACTACAGCACTGAAAGTTTGGAGGTAGGAGATCTAGATTTAAATGAATCGGGGGAAAATAGCAGTAGGAGAAAACTGAGACTACTGAAAAAGGTTTATGGAAACGAAAACGGAAATGATGATATTGACATAAGGGACGAAAATAACATAATTTAAGGTAATGCCTGCTGCTATACCACACAACCATAAGGTGTATGTAACTGTGTGATGCAATGAAAGTTGCATTCCAAATTTTGGTATTTTAATTTGCTAAAAAACTACCTTTCCAAAATATAAATTATGCATTGCAATGAATAGCTAGTAAACGGACTGGTCATTGGAATATAAGGCATCAATGATTAGTGTGTAATATTATATAGAATACAACTTCAATAATTCCGCATACTGTTCGAAATGATTAAAAGCTGGGGCAACATCACATGGTGCGCTATTAAACCAATACAAATAAATTGTTATTGTAGGTGTGTGAAGCTACTGAATAATAAGCCCAAGTGCAAATCAATCTTGGAGGAGAGCATCCAAACTGACACCGTCTACAAAATGTGTAACTCAAAACGGTAACTATATAATCAGTGGAAAATCACCACAAATAACAAAAACTAGCAGGGAAATGAATATTTCGGTAAAATTCATTTACTAAAACACCTTTTCTTACCATTAAATGTAGTTTATTCATTAATATCGCTATCTTTTGATCGCTACCACGCAAGAATATTTCCATGCTTTAGGTAGAGAATTCTAAAATAGACCATTTTATTAATTAAAATGGGCGTGTGGCGTAGTTGGTAGCGCGCTCCCTTAGCATGGGAGAGGTCTTCGGTTCGATTCCGGACTCGTCCAATATTTTTTTTTAAAAATACTATTGATGTATTTTGCTCTAATGCATATATACATATATGTATGTAGGGTTTTTAACTGAATGATTAAAAAAAACTACATATTCTATTTGTTTAGAACTTTGGCTTTTATTTCAAATTCTTTCTGCGCCTCCTCCATTTCGGTTAGCAAATTCTCATAGTATTCAACTTTTTGCCTTATTTGACCTAGTTTTTCAAAATTTTCAATTTTAACAGTTTCCAAGTACTGCAGTTCATCAGCCTCCTTCAAATCATATCTAGTATCTAGATTATTCAACCAGGTTTTATTATCTTTTGTTCTACTGTTGAATTCAGCCACAGATTCCCCTACCTCCTGGTCAACTATATCTTGCAAAGCTCCCACCGATCTTTCGATATCTTGTTGCAACATACTCAAAGTTGTATCATAAGCTAGAACTTGACCGGAAATTTACAGCAGTCAGTAACTTTGCCTTCCAGGATTTATATATGTCTGATAAAGGTCGCTTTGAACTGGGTGTTCCCAGTGTTAAATCATTTCATCCCTTTACAAATGCTTTTCTTTGTCAATTTGACATGAAACGAGGAAACATTATGGTTTGGTCAAGAGGTATTGAAAATGATATTTTGGAAGGCGTTGAATTCAAAGCACTGCCTTCTGGAATTCATGAAGCTACAGATGACATTATTCGTTTTTCAGTTAAACACAACAATGAAATGTACCATGGTGTCTGTTGCTATATTCAGAACTCCTTTGACGTCCTTAATGAAGATGGACAAGTTGATCGATCAAAAGTAAAGATGTATTCATTTGGTGTATTGTTTGACTCAAGCGAACTAGATTGTAAAGATAAACTTTCTCTATATGAAATGTCAAACAGTTATATTGAGCCCTTAGAAGCTACATTAATAAGATGGATGAGACTAAACAGCTCCAAAGATTTCACTCTGTTGGATGAATTCTACGAAAAGTATCATAAAACTAAACCAATAACTCAGAATCCGGTGAGGTCAATGCAGACATGTTTGCCGTACTGGCTTCGAAAACTAGGCCCTTTAATATTTCCTATTCTAAAATCTTGTCTTCTCAGAGAGCGTTTACTAATCATCGCAGCACCAGGGAACTCTTTTGAATATACAAATTCTCTCATATACTGTTTGGCTGCTTTATCAAAATGGCCGGAAGCATTAAGGTCGCCGAACTCTTCAGAAACTAATGAAACCGCTACCAATGGAAGCCAGTCGACTTTTTGTGAAACACTCTTTACTGTTGGTACATACGATATTGAAATGCTAAAACTATTTTCAAATACAGGCTTTATAGCAGTTTCAAGTGATGAGGTTTTGGTATATAAGGAGGAATTGTATGATAAAGTGCTAGAATTACCATCTGATTCTTTGATACATGAGGGATTATCTTTTCGAGACAATAATGGTAAAACAATAAAAGCTACTCCGCATGAATCAAAACTTTTTGATAAAATATTGTTAACATATTTTGACGAAGAAGTGTCATCCTTAGAGAAAGCTAGATTTACCAATTGTACAGAACCGTTGTCCTGGATACAATACATTCTGGATGGACTGTTTTTCTTCACGACTGCTGGATACATATCAGCCAGCTATAATAAAATTCCGAGCCTCAACAAAACCGATCTAGAAAAGGAACCGGGTGAAAACGATGAGTTATTTGAGATACGAACTACCATACATTTTTTCCAACAGAGGACAGAAAAGCTATTCGAAACACTAAAAACCTATATGGCAAAAGAGTCGCCCGCTATATCGCGTTCTAGATTTTCAGAACTGGATCTTGATTGTTTCAGTAATCAAGATGACATATTCATACGGCAGATATCAGAAAAATGGTTCGATTGCAAGATCAGTACCACTTCTTTTCTGCATGGACTATATTAATTGAATATTTTAATGTCACTTCGGTATATAAAAATGGTTAAATAATATGGTAACTCACTGTGAGGGAGTTTTTTACGCTATTTTAATGGGATTAATGAAAAAAAAGAAACATATTTAACTTTGATGTACGATAAAAAATAATTTCAAAAAGAAGTTACAAACAGCATAGATAAGTGTCCAAGCATAATTCATTATGACCTCGTTAATGTAAAGCTTTCCGAAATGAAATAAATGAGCTACAAAAATAAGTGAAACAATAAAATAAAAATATCAATAATCTTCTAGACCCAAAAGTGTAGTAATAAAATAATCTTTAGTTAAAAAAATAAGATTTAATGACAGAATCCGCCAAACAAAAAAAAATCGCAACCGAGAAAAATGAAGTAGATAATTATTAGGCATCAAATTTTACAGATTCTAAGTTCTCAATAGACCAGCCATAATGCACATGCAATAATCGAAATACCTATAATCGCAGTGATAATACCTGCACCAGCTCTAGAGCCACCGGTAATATGCAATGGTGCTAAGTTGGTTGGATGTGGTTGAGTACCGGCAGCACCGTCACCTGTCGAGTTACCACCGTTCGTGGAGTTATATGGTGGGTTTCTCTTCAAGGCTTGTGTATTCACCATTACTTCCAAGGCAGCCATTTGTTCACCTAGACCGTACATTCCGTCCCAGTCGCCTACAAACCAGTTCAGACCACATGTGTGCCCATCTGTACCACCCGAACACGATTTGGCAGCCGCAACTGCCGAAGTGTTCAGCCAGCCCATAATTTGCTCTCGAGTCTCAGGCACCAGCTCTGCAGTGGAGCCCAAGAATCTCGCGAAGTACGCTTTGAACGACCGCTGATCTGTGTTACATGTGTTTGGACCCTGACAGGCAGCCTCGTACAGAATGGAGTTGTTGAAGAAGACACGAGACGCGTTAAGGAACTCGTGTGTTCTCTGGTGCCACAGGTCAGAGCCAGTCATGTTATACAGATAGGCGGAGCCCGACAACAGCAGCCCCTGGTTGTAGGTCCACTGGTACTTCGTGACCGTCGAGCAGTTGTCGTTGATGCTGACACCGTCGTACACGTATCTCCAAGTCCCGTTGTCGATCACGTCCACGCTCGACATCCAGTCGTAGACCCTCTCGGCCCAGTCGATGTACGAAGTGTTCCCCGTGAACCGCGCCAGTCTGGCGGCCAGGTGGAACAGCGCGCCGTTCGAGACGGTGTTCTTGTAGTCGTAACCCGAGTTCCACACGAAGATCTGCCATCTCAGCCCGCCGCCACACGTGTCCGCATCCCAACGGAGCGCCATGGTGTTGAAGACAGCCTGCGCCAGGTACAGCCACTGCGGCTTGTTGTCCGGCGGGTTTGGAAACTTCCGCTCCGCAGCCTGCATCACAGCAATACCCCAGAAGGCCTGGTCATCGTTACCCTCCGTCGTGGACTGGTTCAGCGGAACGTAGTCGTTGTTGTCCCCGGTCTGGTGCAGCAGCGCCGCCATGATCTTGTCGTTGTACGTGTCGTTCTGCATGAAGTACCAGTAGTCCAGCATGCACCCCCACGCACCACCGGCCTGCCACCAGTAGTACGGGTCCGAGAACATCCCCACAGTCTTCCCGTACTGGTCACCCGTGTAGTAGTCCATCAGACCGTACGCCACAAGCGACGTCGCGTTCTGCAGCGACTCGTAGTCATCCAGATCCAGCTCCAGACCGCTCACCCTGCTCAGCAGCCCCAGAAGCCCCGAGATAAATACCAAAAACCTCATCAAAAACCCTCTTGTGTGCAGTTCTGTTTTTCCCCCCTCTTTTGTCTCCCTTTCTCAATAACTATAAAAGCCGTCAACAACACCCTCCAGATAAGTATAACTCAACTTCGATGGAGAATCCTTCCCCCCATTCCAAAACGCATCCCATTTCGCAATAGGGAGATATATATATTTACCCTGCAATCCGCGTTCCCAACGCCCAACAGCACGTCCACACACACCGCAAAGCCTCTCTCTCTCTCTCTCTCTGCCGTCCCTCCAAGCTCACCGCAACCCCCCCCCCAGTGGTACGATCCCGGGATTTGCACCATCCTTTCGCTGCACGTCGCCGTGCATTTCGTGTTTTCTGCCACCGTGCTGGTTTGCGTCCGCCAGTGGCTTCTCTCCCCGTGTAGTGTTATATACTGTCACGTGGGATGTAGATCCACGTGATTACATTCCGGGTAATGTGTACCCCGGGTAATGTGTACCCCGGGTAACAAGTGGGCTGCTGACGCGTTTGCGAGTTTTTTTTTTAAATTGACGCGTCAGTCTCTCTGGTAGTGAGGGAGTTATGTGGTGTCTCGAGGGTTGTGCAGGCCTTTCTGGGGGGAGGTGGGGACCAGCTCTCAGTGTGTGTGTATGTTCTAATGACTTCACCACATGCCCTACATCGAAATATTGATACTTACAAGTTCATATAATACTATAACTTCTAACCGGGCCATCAGAGACACAGCTGGAGAGTAAGAGACAAGCAATGTTTAGACAGTCGAAGAAGCGGGTCTCGATGAGACGGAACTTCGGCGCCGAGGCGGTGCCGGCGTCGGACGAGCGCGCGCTGTACCAGAAGATGCACGAGAGCAAGCTGTCGTTCTACGACGTGCCGCCGAAGGGCGAGATCACGCTGGAGGAGTTCGAGGTGTGGGCCATCGACCGGGTGCGGCTGCTGCTCGAGATAGAGGCCTGTCTCGCGCGCAACAAGTCCCTCGCGGAGATCGAGGGCATCGTGAAGCCGCTGTTCAAGAAGTTCAACATCTTCCACGCGGACGGGCCCGAGGACCGCAAGAAGGAGTACTACTCGCACTTCATCCTGCGGCTGTGCCTCTGCAGGAGCAAGGAGCTGCGCGACAAGTTCGTGCGGATGGAGACCGTGCTCTTCAGGATACGCTTCAACATGCTCACGTCGTCGGACCAGGTCAAGTTCGTGAAGTCGTTGAGCCTGCCCCTGCAGTTCATCGACGAGGCCGAGAAGGACGCCGTCGCCACGCAGCTCTACCAGACGGTGTCCAGGGACCTGCAGTTCAGCCTGAACCTGGCGGACGAGCAGCAGCGGCAGGCGTACTTCAAGAACGAGAAGTTCATAAAACTGCCCTTCGAGAACGTCATAGACCTCGTGGGGAACAGACAGGTCTTTATAAAAAACGGGTACGCGTACCTGCCCCAGTTCCAGCAGCTGAACTTGATTGCTAACGAGTTCTCAACGAAACTGCACGAAGAGCTCATAAAGACCTACCAGTACTTGCCACGCCTCAACGAAGACGACAGACTGATCCCTATCCTAAACCATCTCTCCTCGGGATACACCGTTGCGGACACAGGCGGATTCGACCAGTTCGGCGACAACCAGGACAACGAGATCAATGCCAAATCCGTATGGAGCGAAGAGATCAGCAAACACTACCCGCTCGACGTCAAGAATCTGTTCTACGGTCTCAAGGAGAACTGCCATTTGAGGTACCACGGTAGACAGCAGCTGACACTGTTCTTGAAGGGTATAGGCCTCAGTGTAGACGAAGCCATGAAATTTTGGCAAGATGCATTCACTAAGAATAACAAGATGTCAACTGAAAGATTCAACAAAGAATACCGTTACAACATTAGACACAACTATGGGCTGGAAGGTAACAGGATAAACTACAAGCCGTGGGACTATGGAACTATACTTTCAAAACCAAGACCTAACAGAGGTGAATATCATGGTATGCCTTTCCGTGACTGGAACCGCGATAAATTGACTAACGAGTTGAGCAAGATGGGCCTCACAACTCAGCAAATCACAGATGTTTTAGATTCCTGTGACAGACACGAATACACAATTGCTGTGACTAAAGTATTTGAAATGACCCATAATGTCCCTGATAATGAATCCATGCATATAACACATCCTAATCTATATTTCGAGAGATCAAGACAACTGGAGAAAAAAGAGAAGAAACAAACAAAGACATAAACAATGTCACAACGAAGACAATTCGAACAAATTGGCGCCCGTTTTCTCTAAAAACTTATGGGAAGGTGAGTGGTGGTGTTCGAAAAGAAATGTCTTTCCGATTTTGTCGTTAAGTGCATTGAGAAGCGTTGGCTAAAGACGAAATGCCATGGTATAACTTATTTCCTTCATTTGCTAAATTGAATGTAGTACAAATTTATCAAAACGAAAATATCCACTCCATTGAATGAAATCAAATTATAATAGTAAGAATTATGTAATTAAGTTATTTCTGCTTCTGTAACGTCAAAATATGGAAACATATGCATAGAACAAAAGAAAATAAATCTCCGAGGAAAAAGAAAGTACATCAGTTTACGAAGACCGCAAAAATAACTTAGTATACTCTTTGCTTCTTTTAGCTTCTTAATTGTGATTTTTCCTTATGTGTTTTTAGTTTTAGTAGTAGTCCGAAATCGGAGATGTAGATGCTATTTTTCCATAATTTACCTCCAATTGAAAATTAACAATCCATTACTCATATGAAAAGACGTGCCACTTCTAAGACGTCATAGAAGAATTGGATTCGTGTATAATTTTTTCCAATTTTATTGATATGCTAGTTTCTAAGATTGATAACTTTTTTTTTTTTTTTTTTTTTTTAGATTCTCCCTTTGAGTTATACGTAAAACCGAAGGCAGAACCTATAACATCTTGCAACCCGGGAGGTAAGTGACTACGTATATACATTGAAAACAAGAATAGAGGTAACTGATACGGAGACTAGAAATTGTTGCACATCACAGACTGTGGATTACAAAAATAGGAGTCTGTCTACCCATTATGAACTTACAAACCAAAAATAAACAGCAATTGCACTGGTCGAAAAAGGGAAGTTCCCGTCGGAACAAACCAAAGACGTAAGCAGGTCCAGATATTTGTCTTGTTACTCGTCTAAAACACTAAGGACTTGGCTTGCATAGTGCATAAAGCTGCTATTATTAAAAATCCTGAAAATTTACGTAAGTTGAAAAGTGAGCATAATCAAAAAAACGAAACCAGAAAACAAGAACCGTAAATATCATGTATTACGATAATGATTTACATCGTTCTGGTCAGGTGATGGGAATTTCTCCTCCTCCAATAAGAAACTCCTATTTCTTTTTTTCCTTATCTTTTCGGCCATATCCAACACCTTTACTTACTCCGCCATGAACTATCTGTTGTACTACACTACAGCAGCGCCTCAATTGTTATAACGTGTATATGAATATCACGGATAGAATGCGCTGCCCAACATATCTTGAAAACTTGCATGTTCTAGAGTTTGGAACGTGCGAAATGCATGTAAAGGAGAACAACCTGTTTCAGCAGTAGAGGAAATGCTAGATATGGTTTGCATAATGACTAATGTGTAAATGACCAGCATCTTCGCTTTTCATCCTTTCTTACCCGTCCTCACATCCGAGTTGTCCTTACTCCATTCATTGGCAGGTTCCCATATATACTGTGCAGCCACCTAACAAAGGAAGGCAACATCAGGTTCTCCTGATATTTCTGTGATCCAAACAAGGAAACGCACAGCTCCCTCCCCAAAGCACTGTTTCATACACCCTGCTTCTGCATCTGGCAGAAATTCTTGGTATTCTCCAACCCATCCCCACCCTGCGCCGATTCTGCTGCTTTGTTCGACGCAGTGCAAATGATGTCACCTATGTGTCACTATGATGATAATTAATTTTGAGTTAGAAAGAAAGGAACAGCTGCAAAAAGAAAAGATCTAGCAATTCTTGATCAGACAAAAGAGGACTTGCTCAGTTCTTTCCCGCACAGCTATTAAAATTCTGTTATTTTTCCGCAGGCGATTTTGCTGCCGGCAAGCAGTGCTTTTCAAACATGCTTCAAAGTTGCGGCGCAAACACGCTTTCCCAGAACAGTACGTGAGAATGTAGAAAATGCACATTTCGGGGTCCGATGTTTTTCTTTTTAGCAAAATGACGAGGCAAGATATAACATGGCTTTAAGGGGCAAAAAGGCGTTCCTGCGTATTTTTATAGTGTTTTCGTACTTGCTCTCAGATATCCTGCAGGACCACAATTTGAATTCTTCATTTCGTTGGGAGTATGTTTCGGCTTAATTTCTCAAAATGTACGTCATTTTTCGAACGGCTGCTTGATCTCCTATGCAATAGCTGCCGTCACCAGATCTCGCTTTCCCCATACCATCATAGCAAGGGAAAGGAAACTGCTATTTCGGTTGTAATTGATGCTATACTGCAAATATTTGCGGTTCATTGGTGTCTCACTACTTATCTTCTTCTAAATCGGTTTCAGAACAGTAGCAAGCTGGCTAGCAAATCGGCACTGGGTTCCCCCCTCTTTACTATAGTAGCTCATCTTGCTATTGCTCATCAGTGCATCTTCGCAGCTAGAGGCAGTTAAAGAGGCGAAAGAAAGAAGGCCATAGTGGCTGGACTGTGAAAGCTTCTTCCTGTACCGTTTTCTTGCGGCTCAAATATTTTTCTACTTCTTGTTATGTAAGGACTACATCTACTGACGACACTATGTTTGCAAGTCACGATTTGAAAAGTTGGAGAAACTGCTTGAGTTGGATTCATATAGTGGACGAACAATGAGCAAATGCACTAAAAGAAAGAAGGAAATAATCGGACCGAGGGTTGATATGGTTCTGCCCTGTTGAATTTCCGGTTATTATTTTCTTTAAAGCGGCACTGATCTAAAAGTATCGAAAGAAAAAAAGAATTTGAAAACAGAGTAATGCTGTACAGTTCTTTATGGAGACAAACAGAAGTGTAGAAACATTCACTTACATTTTTGATAGGGCCAATGCCCAGAAATGAGGCCGATATGTACTTTTCCTGCAGTTGCTCGACAGAGAGTGAAAGTTCGGATCATACTCTTAGGATTGGCGTTTTTTCCGCTCATCTCCTCGGTTTCTACTTCGTTTTTTGATTGATAACTTTACTTTTGCGAAGATGGAAATAAAAAAAAAAAAAGTATCTGGCATTGCTTTTAGTTTCTTTTATTTTAGTTCTTTACACTTAACTTCTTAGCTTTCTATCTTTAGTTATGAACCGGGCATTTTAAAACGCAAACAAAGTAACCAAACCTCATTTCATCAAGTTACGCCTCATGATTTTGCAAGATTTAGGTAATGGGGCGTGTAATTATAGAAAAAAAACTAAAGCTGAAACGGCATATATGATTTATAATTTCTATCTCTTTTTCTTTTCGGTACCGGAACCACGGCATATACTTTCCTTTCTTCTTGTGTGGTTTTGAGTTAGCAGTAAATGTACTCGAAATACTTGAATCTCAACAGAAAACATCTTGCCACTCGAATGCTAAGACAAAAGAATTGGTTATATGCTCGAAGCCCCCGCTCCCCGATATTTGAATAGGATTTTGAAAAACATTTTATCGGAATTTCAATTTATCAAAACAACAATCGCAGGCATGTGTTAAAAAACCGGAATTTTACGAATGGGAAAGAAATGTAATTCATACCAAAGCTAGACGGGTCTTCCTCCCTTTCCGGTAGAGAGTAAAAAAGAAAATAGTACATGTACGACAGCTTTTTCGCATATTTGCCCGACAGCAGTATTTGTAACAAAGTCTAGTATAATGTGTGTCTTCTTTCAGTAGTTTTGTTATGGCACCACGTACTAACTTGCACAGCAGCTATTTCCACGATATTTTCTTGCCTGAACAAAAATGACTGACGGTTAGATAATGTCCAGAAAAATTATAACACCGCCAATATGTCCTGAAAGTGGCTGAACCCGTTGGCCTATATATTCCTTTAAACTTGGTAAGGAATGACTGTACTACAACTGTCTGATGGGAATAAGAGTTCCAAATGTCATAAACAAGAAAAGAATGCTCCCTTTTTAGAATGTGTAGACCTGCATGTTGGGATCTCTGGTTGCACGCTCTAACAAGCTAGCGGTAACCAGACGCAAAGCAAAAGCTTCAATGCTCAGTCAGACTAGTCTGCACGGAGGTTTTTACGTAAGTCTTACCACTCTCCTGACGGACGTATGCTGACTTATCAGCATCTGGACATATTTTACCCCTCCCATTTGAGGACACAGTAGTGTCCGTGCAAAAAAATTTTACTGATATTTTGTCTCTTATTGAGTAGGAGGAGGGTATCACAATACAAAATAAATGTATAGAGAGGACAAAAAGAAGCTCATTGATCCGAAAGTAGGATTTTCCACACGCATCATGCGCGAGAGTGTCAACTTGCATGAGTAGAGAGCTCTTGGGAGGGGCTTGTAATAATGGCGAAAATGGAGCCTTAAAAGTCTTTCCTGTACAAGAGATCGGGAGAGAGCCATCCGAGAACAGACTCGGATCAGACATTTCGTGGCGAGAGTGCATTGCACGGTTGTTTGTTAGAGGAGGGCTCACTAGCAGCACTAGCGTTGCTGTTGACTTTTCTTCCCATTTCGCTGAACATTGTCTGCTCCTTGGGACAAAGCGCAAGTCCCGTCGAATCCCCGTGCAGGATATCTTAGGTAGCTCTACTGCAATGAGATTATTAAGGAAGGAACAACAATTAGAACTCAACCATTCATGTGCTTATAAATCTCTGTGTTGTTCGAGCCCAAGACAAATTTTGTAGTTGGGCAAAGCACGATTACAATGTGCAGAGCAGAAGAAATCACGCTATTCCCGGTCTTCTCTGTAGTGATTGACTTACATATATTAGACAGGAAGAGGAGCAAAGAGCGCACGAACTAGCTCTCCTAGGTGGACCCTGTACACTACGTGGTTTTTTATGTGCCAATGACCAATTAGAAAAACGTGTGCCCCCAATCAGTTGTCTATGCTCCACTTGGAGAGTTAGATCTAAGAATTGAGGAGGGGGGCATGGACAGAAAAGAAATGCGTCACCTAGGGTCCAATACATATTTGAGTTCCGTACTAAGGATAAAAATCAGGCCCATTACTAAGGATATGTTCGTTGTCTTCCGATTTCACGCTTTAATACGCATAGCAAATTCCCATTCATATTTTGCCGTTGCTTTTGTAGCAAATAACAAAGAAACTATGTAATAGACAACCAAGTATCGAATCCACTATGTTCGGTCTCCAACTACGGTTTGCTACTATTTAGAGTTGATTAAAGCGAGCACATAATTATTTAGTCGTGTGTATGGCATTTTATTGGCTCTTTCGTGTTTCCATCAATATCAACAATTGTGGTGTAAATGTGCTTCTCTCTCTCTCTAGGTACCACGTACTTTCAGTTTGATTTACATCAAGATTGACGTACATTTTCTAAAGAATATAATGAAAAAGAAAAGATTGTAGTTCTTTGCCATCTGGACATATGCAAAAAGTACATGATGCTAAGGAAAGGAAAAGCAAATCACTATCAAAAGTGAATATGTAATCTTCCGACGGCAATTTGTCCAAAAGTTTTGACTCGTATCTTTTCTTTTTGTTTTTAGAGAACTTATATCTTTCCTCCGTGCATCCATCTCATAAAGTAACAAAACGTGTTTGCTAACACACTTTGCTTCTAAGAAAAACACATCTTTTGCGTAATCTCCTCCACCCTTTTCTTCCTTCCCTGGTGTCTACTCAAACAGCTCTGGAGGGGGGGAATAATTGAGGATTTTCTGGCAGGAAAATGCTTGCTGGTACAAAGGTCATCTCATGTGTTACTTTTTGCTGCGAATACTTGACAGTTTAGTGCGCTGTTCTCTCTGATGTAAATTACGTATACGTAAACGGGTGAGAATTTTCAAACTTCTGCAAAATGACACCGACGAAGAAGCCCGCCGTGCATTGCCTCCTCTGCTCCTCCGCCCCTTGTTCTCTCTCCCTGCCGGGTTCCATGCACCACCTAGCGCACAGACACCTCATTTCTCCAGTTTTGTACTTTGTCTTAACTCTCCACCACCCCCCCCCCTCCTTCTCCCTCTTTCCCGATCCGTCTTTTCTTTTGAAATGACTTTCCTCTTCCAGGATGGGTCGAAGTCAACAGTGAGGACAAATTCAGTATGTAGAATTTTTCAAGTCGTCCTTCATCTGTACCTCTGTAGGTGTCCAATTTAATCAGGCGCAGTTTCTTGCGTAGCTAATATTCTCATCTTTCTCCCGTCTGCATTGATTTCTCTCCGGCGAAGAAATCAAAGAAGGGAATTAGGAATAACGATGAAGATAAAAAGAAAAAGAATTTACCCTCAAAAAAAAAGAGAGAACACAATTTGTGCTTCCGAAGAGAATACGAGCAGCGCTCATGAAAAAAAATAATCCCGGGCGATATAAGCAATCACATAAACATGCGTACAGCTGCCAGAGGCGCAGATTACAAAGAGTAGGAGCAAGAAAAATTCTGGGAGATCAGCGGACCGATGCTGCCCCCCCCTCCCTGCTCACCTTCGCAGGTTCCGCTATGTTTCCCCCTAGGGCCTCTGAATCGCTCCGGTTATCTCTCAGCTTCCCAGAGAAACTGAGAAGACCATCACCACATACATACTGGATTTTTGAATTTCGCTGTGCTATTCTGTTAATAATTTATTACCTGTCTGCACGCGTGCTGTTCTTCTGTCTTGTTTTGTTTTTTTTTTTGTTTTCTTCATTTTGGGTTTTTGACTGTTCACCCCGTTTGTGTGCGGGATAGTGAGCTCACCAATTCTGCTGCGGGACACCCGCCCACAGGTCATACACAGAGAAAACACTGCATTCCACCCACGAAAAGAAATGCGTCACTAGCTATTTGTTATTTTTTTCATATATTCTTTTCTGGTTCAATTCTCTGTCCCCCCCTCCCCCTCCCCCGCCAGCGACTGGCATAGAGAAACCGCACAAAGAAGCGTAACCGGTATGTATCTTTCGCTCGCGCACTTCCTTACTAACACCTTGCCCGCTCGCTTTCGGCCAGGAAATTTTAAAATTATGTTGTCTGGTGTTTGTGCTTAGATGAATGTTCTCTCTCTCTCCCTCACCCTCCTAGGAAAGAAAAGAAAGCCGTACTATGCTGGAAGGAACAGCAACCAAGAATACCAGCTAACCAAAGAAGAAATTAAAAAAAAAAAAAAAAATTATGGAAATCCTTCTTTCCTCCCCTAGGAATTCAGCGCATGTGTGAAGAGGAACAAGCAGTAGCTCAAAGGTAGTCCAGTCCTCACAAAAGTGCAAGAACCGAAAACAGATATATAAATATAAGCTGGAACCTGCCCGAACTTAGATGACTGTCCTTTAGCGTTCATGGTTTGCGATGCCTGTGTCCTGAAGGCTCATATTGATTTTCATTTTTTTTGGTAACTCGAGAGTTTATCAGCAACAACTACGACACAACACATTTTTACATTATTGGATATATTCTATTGATTGAAATAGAAAAGAATATCTTTAAAAAAAATAAATCAAACTAGAAAAAAACTTGAAGAAAACTAGTGGGTTTTTTTTTTTGGGATTTGATCTGACACACAGACAAACATTGTATCTATCACACAATTTACTTGAACTAAGACGTTAATAGTATAAGGAATATAGAAAGCACCGAATAAGAGAGACTTGAACGACTAGTATAAAAAAAAAATTACTACTCAATTTTTTTATATTCTGACAACTATTTTAATCTTTTATTTTTTGAAAGAATAATAAATATTTTGAGTCGATTGTACTATTACACACCTTTTTGAGAGGGAAAGAAAATAAATTTACTCGACTGTTTGGAAATCTTTTACTCGAATACAATCTTTAATTCAATAATAGAGATTTTATTCATTAAAAATAAAACAAATAAAAAGATTTACAAGAACAGGGAATATACAATCTCTTTTAGAAAACAACAACAACTTTTTAAGGACTCAAAGCTCAATACTTAACTCTTTCTGCATATTCCATTTTACTTGCATTTCATCATAACTCCAATTACGAAAGGAAATAAAAAACTACCACTTGATAACACTAACAGTGATTAAGAAATAGGAAAAAAAAAATAAATGCTACAAGATAGAAAACACATGACGACATCTGTACCCTACGTTAGTGCTCCAAACGCTTACTACCAAATGCCCTACGCACAGGCTCAGCCTCAAGTGGTTTATAGATATAACACATTTCAACAACCACAGGTGCCACTAACACATCAGAGCGTATACTATAATGCTGGTAACAGTAGCTACTACCCACAGGATCGTACAACGCCAACCGCATCAAGACTGAGTCAGGGTAGCATTTCTAGCGCTGGTAACAACACTCTCCCCATCAGCGGACCTAGTCTGATGTCCTCCACACCCCAGTACACAACTTCTACATCCATCAATACAATAAATCAAGCACATCACGTGTTTCCTTACCCACATACCACTACTTCTCCAGTTCTACCCTCTTTAGTATCCTCCAATTCTTCAAACAATGCCAACTCAGACACAAGACACTCCTTTGTGGTACAATCACAACAGCAACCTCAACATCAACCAACTCATCTAACCATTGCAGCTATACCCGACTCACAACAGAGCCACTCTTTGAGAGTTCTTTCATCGTCTACAACAGCAGACGGTAAAGGTCCAAGAATAATAACGACAATCTGGGAAGACGAAAATACACTTTGTTATCAGGTTGAGGCCAATGGTGTGTCCGTGGTCCGTAGAGCTGATAATGATATGATTAATGGCACTAAGCTACTTAACGTTACAAAAATGACAAGAGGCAAAAGAGACGGTATACTACGCAGTGAGAAGTACAGGAAAGTCGTTAAGATTGGATCAATGCACCTGAAAGGTGTATGGATTCCATTCGAAAGGGCCCTTTTCATTGCCAAGAGGGAAAAGATTGTTGATATGCTTTATCCACTGTTCGTGAGGGATATTACTAGTGTCCTGAAGAACTCTTTGACTCCTTCAAGCCTGGTAATTCCTATGCAAGACAACACCATGTTAACTTCTAAAATATATCACCTACCTCCAAAACCAACGTCCCTTCCCTCGAGTACTAGACAATCACAATCAAACCCTGACAGAAATCAATCTCCACTGTCACAAATATCGAGTGGCCCAAAGGGTGACATCCCATCACCTACAACTACTACCACTCCTCAGTTCTCTAGATTGTCTTCGTTCATTAAGAGAGAGCATGAGGAGGGACCAATCCTTAAGTCTTCATCATCTTCACCACCGTTAATGATCAAGCAAGAAGAGGATGGCAATTCTAGCTGGAATTCTAGAAAGACTCCTCAAAAATCTGATGTCACCAAGATTTCTTCATTAATTAACGCTTAAATATAATCGGGAAAAAAATGAGAGATATTACTATCAAATTTTTTTTTCTCTTCACTTTTATCATTCTTTAATATTAATTCATTCAGTTACATCCTATTCAAAACCATATTCTGTTGATATTGACTTCTTTGTTTGTCCTTTCCTTATGTAAATTGAGAAATCAGAAAATATGAAGGAAATGCTACAGTATTCATATTCTATTGAAATCCTTACAAGGCATTTTATTTTTATTTTTACTTTCATACGTTAATCTGAGGATTGTTTCTCCTCTTGATTTTGTTCTCCATCAGTTCTTTTCGATTTCTGAACTCCTACACCACTTACCATATCCTAGCACTGCAGATTATTTATCCATCTTCTTTATATTTCTTTTGTAACAATAGTAATTTTTAATTTCACATCATGGGTTTTTCCTTCATTGTACCTGGTACACTACAGTAATTGTTCATTTAAACTCTTTTACAATATATTCGGTTCAAAGAAGGTGGAAAACACAACTACTTTGAAATTTAAGTACAGTTAAGGCAGATGTAAAAAAAAATTAAATATATGATATACATTGAACAGTTGTTAAGCTAGTACTGTGATATAATTTAGTTTCGATACGATAATGCTGATTTGTCGGATTTCCTACAATTTTTTTTTTGATATTTCAAAACAAAAGCTCAACAGAACTTGCAACTTTTAATATTATTTGTGAAACACACACATAGGAAGGGAAAGATTTTTTTTTTTTTGTTTTGTGATCTTACTTCAAACTGAAGCCATGATGGCAAAACGGATGTACTGGCACAAGCCCAGGTACTGTTATCCTGTTTATGTAATTGACTCGTAACATCGCTAAACCCCTCGTCACTTAGGTGAACATAACATAATCCACCCATCAAGTGTCTGGAACACAACGCAATCCGGGTAAGAAATGTATGATCAGGTTATGCATTTTCTTTATTTGTGCTAAGACTTAATAGTTCGGATATTTAATTCCTTTTTTGTCTTTGTTTGTTTGTTGCTGCGGTTGATTACCAATTTCGCATTTTAAGCCAGCCCCTCCCTCCCCGCGTCCCTCAGGAAATGTTCCTAGTTGCCGGCAAATCTCTTGTCTTGGATTCTTCAAGGAATAGCAGAATAGATTCTTTTTTTTGGGTTCTTGCAGTCGCGAGCATTGTCTGTTATGCAGTTCCTAATATTATCGTGGCTCATTGAGCTGTAGTGCTTTGATCTCTTTCATTGTTGTCTTCCCCGCGGTAGTTTGTTAGAAGAACCTGGTTGCACGAGATGAGCAGAAGAGGAGAAACAGACAGCCATGCGTACCAGTTACTGTACACCCACCAATCCCCCCCTCCGTACCGATGTGAGCCAGCATAGGTACTGCAGTGGTGGAGGATGGTTGGTGCCCCGGAGACAAAGTAATCTCCAAGCAGTCCCACAGAAAACTCAGTGCGGAAACTGCTCTCCAGTAATGTGCCATCAGCGGAGCACGAAGAAGGATACCTAGCACTATCAAAACAACTTCAAAATGACGTAGGTGACTAGCGTGGACCCCTGTCCAGCAAAAAAAAGTAGTGCCAGATGATCTTGAGACATGAGAAATCCTGTAGAGAGACAGTAGACACCGCAAAAAAAAAAGGACTTTGCTACGAAAAGGCACCCTTCCATTCTCCCTACAGTATAATCTATTAGATGGCCCCGAAAAGGGCAATGGAGAAAAAGCTTAAGGGGCCTCAAACCTGCACAGGTATCTCACAGGTAAAAACAAGCGTGCGGTGTGCTTCCGAAGTAAAACCTTTTTCTTCCCTGTTCTACTTTTCGTTTTCTTCCAAGATCTACCTTGCTCCGGTCTCTGGGATGAAAAGGCGGGGTAAGTATTTGCAGTTGTTCTCCACAGTGTGTCCTCCGCACGCTCTCTGCAGCTTGCTGCTATGCTGTTAATATTTTGTTATACACTATGGAGATGAAGTGAAACATGCGTTTAAAGATACGATGAATCATTACACTGCAGCTTGAAGAAAATAACCAGGAAAAAACAAACAGTCGTAATCTTGTTGTGAGAGGCCTGTCCGCCGCCGACATATGGGTGGTAAATCAAAATGAGGAGATAGCTAGTTTTTGTTACATATTACTTTTTATGTAGTTACGTGTATTATATGAGGTTGTTTCAATTTTTGTTCATTATTTTGTTTCTGATTGTCAGTTAGAGGGTGTATCGGTGAAGATTTGCATACCTTCAATGATACTGCTGATAGTATTTACCTATGAAAGATGCGTTTTCTTTGCCGAAGTGTTACAGTTAGCAAAATCTTCGTAGAAAGAGAATCATGAAGTAGAAGAATAACGAAAACACTGCATCAGAATTCTTTTTTTATTAATTTTTAGCAATGTTCGCTTATCGGAAATTGCGGTGTATTTGGAATAATTTCACACTTCAGCGGAAATACCAGTTATACAAACCCCACAGATGTTACTTACAACACCTACCTCGGTATTAGGTACTCACACCACGTTTTTCGATTTATTTCAAAGCACCGCTGTTACTGAACACTCAATGCGGAGAAAAGTAAAGTGAAAGCGGTACTAAAATACTATATGCTCAAAACTTTCAAGAACGCCTAATTGTGCCTCTTTTCCACCAATGTTGGTGTTCTCCGTTCTTATCTCTTTCGGGACTACACAAAAGGGATCCCCGCCCCCCGCATTTATTGTTTCTCTCTGGTGTATTTAGTGAGAGAAGAAAGAAAAAGAGTTCATTTCTTTTCCGCTAAGAGAAGTCAGTTCGGAGAGACTTTCTACTTTCGAGAGGCGAAGAACGACAACTAGGTACACAATGGGGAGCAGGGTAGCTACTAGACGTGCGAGGATTGCAGGAAAGAGACAGAAAACATTTTTTTGTTTCCGGTTAGTGTGCACAAACGCCAACCCACACTCGGAGAGAAGTAGAAAAAAGAATAAGGCAAATCTCTGAGCGTGTTTTAGCAGTGTTCGAAAACCCCACAGAAAGCAACGTTCGGAAAACAAAGCATGCGCCACTGACGTGTCCGGTTTGATGCCCCTCATGCTAAGAACTAAATTCACATTTATCTTGATTTATTCAACATTGCACATAAAAATGCGAGTAAATCAAGCGTGGTTAAAAAAACAGCGTAGATATAGGAAACAAATCACGCAAAAAGTATTATGCCTTTCTTCAATTCCCACCTTTCGTTATGGTTCTGCACTCTGTGATCAGTAATATTCACACAGTGTACGGTATTTTCAGATTAATTTTATTTTTAGATTTCACACTGTAAACACTAGATGCCATTTTTTTGTCCTTGTAAGTCTTTCGATAGAACATAAATTGCGAACTATCACATGTATATCTCACCTCAGTATTACTAGTTTTTTGGCCTAACTATTATTCTTTCAAAAGAAAACAAAAGGAAGAAATAAGAAGTACGTGAGAGAAATGAGGTGGAAGTGGTAATTGTTATTGAGTAAAAAGTTGTAGACACAGACAGTGTTAGCAATACGTATTGTGGAACATTTTAAAACTCAAATTTGTGTTGTTCCGATTGTTTCAAAATATTGGCACTTGCACAGTGTCGGACAATCAGTAAACAGCCGATGCGGAGGCAAGGACATGTTAATTCTGTTAATTAACTTATTGGTACATAGATTTTCGTACTCTATTTACTTCTCTTTCAGCTTTTTCCCACCTCAATCTTGCGAAATGGTTTGCACTCACGAGAGTAAAGTGAGGAAAAGTAAATAATATTAGGCACATCTACATGTTACCATTATAATAGTCTACTTTTCGTTTAATGTGTGACAACTCTTAGTTTGGGATTCATTCTTTTTTAATGCGACATGGAGATAATAAAAGCGGTAGTTTTTCTATATATGTTAGGTCATTCAAAACCTCCATTGAAAAGGAAACTTGAGTTTGTGTGGAAGCTCAAAATGACAAGAAAATTATGAAACTTGAGAGTTTCGTGAGTTAAAATGAAGAAGTACTACCAACTGCGATAAAATTTACAATTATCGAATAAATAAAGATAATTCTGAGCATATAATTGTTGAACTAGTGTCAGTAAATCTTTTTCAATTGATAGGGAAACGTACCGAACGTAAGTAAATCGAGATGTCAGATTAGACATTGTGAAAGAAAAACCAGGGAAGAACTATTGAGGAAGGAAAGGGAACTTAGGTAATGGTCAAGTTAGCAGCCGTTCGATTTGAGTAGATGCTAGACCTGTAGATCCCATTTTTGCAAAAAAAAATATCGGAGCTGTAACCTACTGAAAAAATAAAGTAATTTCGGGATAACTCCGGTTTTTGGCAGCCTCTCATGTATTTTCCGTTTTTTCAGTTCCTGTTGTGCTACACACAATTAACGAAATAACAGCAAACCGGGGTAAGCAGGCTTGGCAGAGTTTCTTACTGAGTATCCCATGCAGAGAAGTTTCAACTGGGAGAACATTTGCATTCTGTTGCTGGGTCTCTCCGCTGCCTCACGGTACGGTGAAACACATTTCTTAGTTTTCGTTTGTTTTCTTTTGGCTCAAGCAAATCGCGAGGCCAATCAATGTGAGCGAGGAGAAAAAAATTCCGTTCGAACACCGTAAGCAAAATAAAATGTAAGGATCAACGTGGACTTTGTTCTGCCTTATTTTTCTCAGACCTTATTAACCATAAAAAACTTATTTGTCTTTTTTCCGGAAGACAAAATTCCCACTGATCTTTTCTTATTTTCTTTGGTCGGGACAAATGGACAAAGTCAAAAATGTCCAATATTTATACATTTGTTTGGATATGACAAAGAATGTTTGTCTCTGGTTGACAATTGTGTAATTATCGTGACAATGTCGAAACCAAGTAGAACCATAAGGAAAAAGTAAATGCTTGGTTTTCTTGCTGGCAATGATTCCCCACTATATGTGAGACCTGGTTTCGAAAGGCCAATATTAGCATCATGTGACTATGACGGATCTACAGATTTTGATGATATCTCCTACGATTTCTACAGAGAAGGATTAGCGTTTACTTGGGTCATGATAGAATGAAAGTGAAGAATAAACAATTGGTGGTGAAGTGAAAAACGCAAACGTATATCTTCAAGATGAGAGCTATTTATGTTGGGTAGGGGGGGGCGGCGAGTAAATGGTTTGGTATGCATGTGACATACATATTGTTTGGTAATTTCTCCCTTCGCTTGTGCTTAGGTTGCATATAGTTCTCAAAAGAAGAAACGTCAAAAATAATAACTAACAAAAAAAAATAATGAAAAATAGAAGTAAGCAACACAATTGTTCTTAAGAATATTTGTGACGTCAACATAATTCATTCGCTATGTTATTTACGTTTATATCGAAATTGAATTAGGAAAGCAGTCTTCAACAGAAATTCCCGCTCCATTATTCCTGGTAAGGGCAGTGTTAATTTTTAATAATGCTTTTTGTTTTCATTATTTCTTTAACCAGGGATCACTTGCAGTATGTAGTCAAGTTATTTTGGCACTCAATTACATTGCGATACATACAGAGTTTTTTCTTTCTTTCTTTCTTTCTTTTCTTACTTTATTACTGAAAGGAAGGCAAGGGTTTTTTCATTTATTCAGTGGAAACTATACCTTTGTTAACACTGAAGGTCTATTATTAGTAGTTTTGTTTTCATGATGCTATGTAAGTCTTTTTATTTGTACTCAGTACATCACCCTCTTCATTCTTGAGCAGTCAAGGTAAGGAAAAGGATCATGCTATTCCTTCTGTTTAGAGTACAAACAGCCAGCGAGAAACATCCCTAAACGGAAACTTTTTGATGACACATAATCGATTTTTGGAATGGAAAAAGTCAAAAAGAAATTCAAATGGAACAAGGAAAATTGAATTAACTACGTTGACTACAAATTAGTATAGGAAATGCTATCTTCTAGTCGACCCAGCTTCAATTGATTCAACAAGCAGGAACGAATCGCGTGCCATTGAGGCTACCAATGATATCGAGAGAAAAATGGCAGGTGAGAAGATTAAGGGGGAGCAGTGATGCGAAAGAGAAAAAAAATACACGGGGATTTGCTTGCTAAGATATTCTTTATTACACTTACCCACAGTAAGATCCCGATCAATTGTCCCAAAATAAACGAAAGGTGGCATGACGAGATTCAAAAAGCACACATTAAAAAATGAAATGATATTAATTGAAGTAAAAAAAAGAAATCAAAACCAGAGCTATACTAGCATCTCGGAATGAATTTTCCCGATGGATCAAATAAAAGTGAAAGAAAATTTAGTGCAGCAGTAGTTCCAGGTAAACTACACGCTCCTGTATTGTTCCCCAGAGCAGCCCCTGGGGCTTGTTCTGACGCATCTGAAGGAGAGAGCTCGCGCAACTCTTTCTTTTGCGTTTATTGTCAAAATTTTTTCCGCTTGCTTTCCCAGAAAAACATCGTACGTAGGACGCAAGAAAATTTCTTCCTTGAGTAAATATCTTGCTGACACATCATTGGAAGGGCTACAATACCATTCGTCGTGTCGTTTCTGACAGTTCTACTATTGTTCTAAAACGAAAGTACAACTAAGCTGTAAGTACCCACCTCACAGTGTTTTCCCGTGCATCCCTTCTCTGTTCCTTCCTCCCTCGTCTGGTTGCCCCCCCGTATTAATTATTGCTGTGCGAAGTTATTTGCTCTACACATTTACATTTTTATTTATGTTTCATGTGCTGTTTAGTGAGAATGGCATTCAGGTGAGCGTAAGTTTTCCAGCTACTTGCTAACACATTGCTGTCAAACAGCTGCACGGAAAGGTGATGCCATAAATTTGCATATTATAAATTTCACGCGTAGACACGCATACACCCACACATGCACATCAACCCCCGTTCATATTCTGCTGCTCCATTTCATTCTCTGTCTGTTGTGGTATTATTAAAAGGAAAACTGCATGTACTGACGATAATCACGCGGCGGAAATAAGAACACCAATATCCTTCTCTTAAGCTACTCTCAATTAAACATTCACATCCTTGGAAAGCATGCAAAAGATGGGCCCGAGGGGAGGCAGATAGAAAAACAACAGCTGCGTACAGAACATAGGGTCTTTTCCCAATGAACATGAAGCACAAGCTAGTGAAGGCATAACAAAGGGCCATTGTCGATTCTGCCCTTCCGTCTATCCAATTGAGGTGGATTTTCTTCTGTAGAGAAACTGTGAGAATAGGTCATCATTGGGACGAAAAAACAGAAAATGTCCCATTTTACTAGGGGGGTTGTGCTGGGGTATGTATAGTGCTCAGAATTACACGCGTAGTTGTATCTAAAACTTAGAAAGTTGGGCACCCGGATTTGTACGAGTAAAACACTTAAGAAATCATCTTCATTGTGATAATGTCCTATTATCTGCCAGATAGTGTAAAGAAATGATGAACATTCCTTCACAGCTGACAAGTCGTCGGTGCTATTAATTATCGTATTTGTTGTTGCAAGATCGGACAACTGGAACCTTCCTTTAGGAATCCTTACTAGGTACCTCCCCTTTTCTCCCTCAGAGAGAGTAGCCTGATGGATCTGCTCTATACAATATATGTGGTGTCAGGTACTTTTTTTTTTTCAATTTGTAAAAGTTTTTATGTTTTCATTATCGTAAAAATCAACTTACGAAAATTAATCATCTGATATCTGAGGATCATAGGGATGAAAAATGTAGCTCCCTATCAATCAGATACATGGAATTGGTGGTACCACTTATTATCCAGTTGCTAAATGCAAACACAGAAACACTTAGATAGAAATAACTTCCGGGAGTTGGTTCCACCCTATGTAGTTAATCGCTCAGTCAAATGGCAGAACTATATAGCATGAGCAACTGCTATCAGTAAATCCACGAATTGCCATATGATTGCACAAGCTTAGAAGGATGATGCCTTTCAGAAATGAATAAATAACTCTTAACGATTTATCATGTGGCATATTATCCGTAATTGTGTTGTTGTTTTTTGTGACGCGAAAATGAAGACCGAAATTCGTAACTGTAGACGCGCAATTTGGTAAACAATTGCCTATGGCCGGGGAAGGCATTGCATGGGCATACAATAACGCTTCTAAAAATTTAACATATGGCGGGAAAGAACATATTGTTGGTATTGCCAGGTTTTCTAGTCTTGTATTTCTTCTTAATCTCTTGTTGGCTTTTTGCTGTTAAATTTTATGATCTTCCTTCTTTATAATTCTAAGTGGAAGAGTGAACAAGACTCGAAGTGTAAAAAAACATCACATCAACTTCGTATACAGAAGAAACTCTATTCGACGGAGAATTGAGTTTCTATATTTAAGAGGATTCACATTAGCATCAACATTGATTGAAAATAGAACAAGAAAGATAGAACAATCTTTTCTTTCTTTACTTTTCGATTGTTACAATAAGAGTATCAAACAATATATATATATAAGAGGTTGCAGAGTTTTCGAAGTAAAAGGAATCAAAACGAATAACTAAAGGATGAGTATTTCGCCCACCCCAAGGAGGTACCATTCAAGAGGTGATAGATACTATGCTTCAAGGACAACTGGTGATATTCCTCCATTTGAACTAGGTGACAACTATAATAGGAAATATTCCAATTATCCAGTATCTGGTGACGAAAATATAGATAGGTTAGTTCCTGAAGAGATTAAATTACAAAAGAAAGTGATAAATGACCTAATTTCACAAAACAAAAAACTTCAAGCGACTGCTGCTTCACAACGGGATGAAATTGAACGGCTGAACATAATCATTGGTCAATTTCGAGCAAAATTGACCAAATACAGTGTATTGAACAAAAAATTACAGGAAGAACAGAGTTTGAAAAATAAATCTCCGAGATTTTCACCTCCAAATTCTGGTGCTAATGATGAATCTTTTGAGAACTCGTTTGAGAACGCAAGTGATTTTATTCAACTTCCAAAAAAAAGGGGAAATGACATGACCATAGATAGTAGGACTAGTCCAACTACAAAGGAGCTCAATGATAAAGTTGATAAACTGATGGAATTATTATCTAAAACCCAAAGTAAAGTTGATTCCCATTTGGCGCCCACACAACACTCGTCTTCTACATCAAATATTCCGATACCGAAACTAGCACAAAGCCCAATCACAAGCTCACCGAAGATACGAGAACCTTCAGAAGAAGATATCATATGTCAAGAGAGTGCCGAGCTCAAAAACTTAGAAAGTCAAATCGAATTGGTGAAGAAAAAGCTGCTGATCAAAAGGGAAAACGAACTACGAAAACTATCACTGGAAAATGAACTGATAGAACTCATGGGCCAACTCTCCACTGATACCTCACCATATCAAAACCCGGTACAAAAAAGAAATGAAAGCAGTTACCAGAAAAGGCGCGGAATCAATAATGACTTAACTAAAGCTGATCAAAAAAATGATGGATATTCCAAATCACAGGTTAAGACGTTTAATCCCATTTCTGAGCTCAATATATTGGAAACACCAACTCCTAGCAATAGGAGAAACTCCGACTAAGAAGAGATTAAAAAAAAAAAGAATATTTCTTTCCAAATTATTTTATAAAAGATTCAATAACATATCAGCATTTTCATTCAATAGTTTATATAATGGTAAGCCATGCTGGTGTTTAAATTAGCACCATCATCTTTGTAATATTTGAAAAATATCACTTTTTATATCTCAGCTTTTTTTGCTTGTCTCAATAGCGGTTAATTTATAACAAGGGTTTGTTGAACTGAGATAGAATCCGCTGTTTATGCAATGAATAAAAAAACTTGATAATAATCAACAGCGATTCGAAGTTTATAATAGGAACTGAAAAAAAAATATCACTCCGATACGGGGAGTCGAACCCCGGTCCCCACGGTGAAAGCGTGATGTGATAGCCGTTACACCATATCGGATAAGTAACTTATAATATAGTTAGACTAAACCCATTGTTATATCAGCATTAATTTTATGAATCTAGAATTTAAATAAATTTGATACAGTATAATTCTAGATTATAGTCAAGAATATTGAACTATTATCCTTTATAACAAGGAATAATCGTGCTATTGAAGTGCAGTTTCATTTCTTCGAGGTTCAAAGATCATTCACGTACTCTTTTTAGCAGTTGCCAAAAGTTCATAACTAATAAGATTTGTGTTGCAATAACAATTAATGACGATATTAACAAAACTCTGTCAATATATATGAATTCAAGAGCACATATTTTTCATTTTCGTTTTTAGTTTTACCTTTGAGTCCTCCTGTATAACTTTGCTCTTATGTAGAAATAATTTTCATTAGTGCTGTGTTTCCAAAGACAGGGAGCCTTTTTCAAAGGATTAAATGCCGAGGAGGAATTATAACTGGAGTGAGTTCAAGTACAAGAGAAAGAGTCGAGCAACAATAGCAGTATACCAAGAAGAACAGAAAGAGAATGGATTATGTTAAAACCGCAATTTGGGGTCCCGATATTAAGGAGCAGCAGCGGAATATCAAGTCATTATTGAGGAAAAATGCCAGGCAGATAGAGAAGTCATTGCGGGAGCTCAGTGTTCTTCAAAACAAGACCCAGGCTCTTATAAAGAAATCTGCGAAAAAGAATGACTTCAGAAATGTCAAACTATATGCAAAGGAGCTTTATTACATTAATAAGCAGTATACTAGAATGTATACCTCGAAAGCACAACTTGAGTCAGTTAGCATGAAAATTGATGAAGCATTCAGAATGAGAACTTTATCTAATCAGATGGCCAATAGCACTGGATTAATGCGTGAGGTTAATTCTCTTGTAAGATTACCTCAACTACAGGGGACGATGATGGAATTGGAAAAAGAACTGATGAAATCTGGCATAATTAGTGAAATGATTGATGACACTATGGAGTCTATCGGGGACTCCGAAGAAATGAACGAGGAAGTAGATGCTGAAGTCAATAAAATTGTGGAGCAATACACTACTGAGAAACTTGAAAAGGCTAATAAGGTACCAACGACATCTTTGGCAAGACCTGAACAGGAAAGTGAACAAGAAGAGGAACAAGAGCATGAAATTCCAGAAGGAGAAATTGAGGATGAAGCGGATAAAATGCTAAATGAAATGAGAGATCGTCTAAGAGCTCTTCAAAATTGATGATATACTTTTATTTTTATTTGACGCATAATTCTGTCGGTAATGGTATGTGCATGTCTCATAGGGGCTGGAATGCTGGTCTTAAGTTGTCTTGGTTGTTGTTTTCTTTGGTTTCTTGATGTTCATGATAAATAACAACTGCAATTTGTTCGATCTATATACAGATTTTGTACTATAAAACAGGAAACAGAAAAAAATATATAATGTAATTAGCACGATCGATGTGTTGAAATTCGAAAGCATTTCCTCAACATCTATGTCATTTCATCTGACAAGAGCTACTGATCAGGTTGACTCAACGATTAGTAAGATATCCATATATAACCTATTGTTGTTCGATGACATTATTTTCTTTACCTTTTGATTCTAGCTTCTGTTCTAGCTTGTCAAATTCCTTTAGAGCAATTTCCTGTTCAGGGTCCATCATTTGTACAACTTCTTTGACTTCATCCACGTAATGCATCAGCATCGATTCGATACCGTATTTTAATGTCACTTCACTTGATGAACATGAGGTACAAGCACCTTGCAATCTCAAGTATACAGTACCAGTCTCGGGGTCCCACGCTCTGAAATCAATATCTCCACCATCTTCAAGTATTGCGGGTCTGATTCTTGTTTCAATCAACTCCTCGATCAACTCCTGTATCTCCTCATCCTCCTCAGTGAGATCGAACTTCAGTTCATTGATTTTATAACCAGATTCATGATCTTCCTTAATTGCATGGAAGTCATCAGATATGACATCTTCGCCAGAGGCAAGTTGTTGCGTCAGCAAGTCGATAACTTCCGGTTTAATTTGATTCCAGGGCACTTGGCTATCTTTGTTTACAGTCAAGAAATCATCACCGATCATCACAGACTCCACACCGGGACACTGGGAAAACACTTTGGTAGCCAGTTTGGAATGGTTTATTAAGTTTTGGTCAGTATTCTTGATGACGATACTCTTGCTGCCCCTGGTTTGCAGAAGCTCCCCGTCCTTCGAAAGAAACTTCAGGGCATTCTCATTGGGCGTCGTAAGTGTCTGGATACTGATGAACCTTGAAAATGGAATCGTTCTCTTCAATGTCCTCTGAGTGACTCTCGCAAGCATGTTCCTTTTTTCTTTGATTTGGTAGCGTTCTCAAATATGAGTTCTTTCGTTTGCACTTCTAACTATACGGAATACTGTTGGTCTATGCTTAACAGCTCGTTTGCTCTTTCTTCATGAATCTAGATAAGGCCCTCCATACACTGTAATCACGTCATCGCAACTTTTTTGTACCTTTATACTAATTTGATGTCATTTTAGATTTTTTTTTTTCCGTTGTTTGATTTTGGTCTGTCCATCTTTTTTTTTTTTGATTTTTTGAATTAGTCAGCCAGTATGAAGTGATTCCCCTCCACCAATGCACTTTTTACCTTACCAACTTCCTTCTGTTTCCCTCGAATCAGTCAGAGCTTGCCTCCAGGGCCTTCCCCAGCTCCTCACGCTCAGAGAAAATTTGCCTTACAGGGTCCAAGACAGTTGCGCATAGGCAGTTGATCAAGCTCTACAAAGACAATCGATCAAAAAACTCTACATGAGCATTTAGTCATCTATAAATTACCTGCCTTCTGGCATTAGCAAGACACCTGTTTCCAGGTCTTCCAAACTCCCTCGCTGTCTGTAGCTCCAAATGCGAGTGTAACGTACCAGTCTTGAGTTTATCCAATCCATCGGGGTCCATGCACATCTACTTGGTGCATGGTGTGTCTGCTGTGCACTACGTCATCGGATGGAGAGGGCTGTGAGTGCGAGAATGCTGCACCTTCTGCCTGCAGTAGGCACCTCCCCCCACTACAACACTGCAGCTGCAGGGACAACAGCACGAGCTCCCAGTGCTCTACAACCAATGACCATATGTACTCATGTACGTTATCCCGCATGTGCCAGATGCGGGGTAAGTATAAATGACAACGGCTCGCCCACCCGCCATTTGGAATGGCAGGGTAAATATCATGTGACTTTCTCTCACTTCCAACTTCGCTCCGCAGTGGCTTCAGTGCTGCAGGGATCGTCCCCCCCCCGCCCCTCCACCTGCGGGCTCGAGAAAAGCAAAATGGCTGAAGTTGTCCCTTTTTCACTCTGCCCGGGAACCCACAGGCGACACATCGTGTTCTTCAACGGCATTTTCTTAACTCTGGTAATCTAGTTCTTGTGATTCCCAGAGCTCTTCTCTAGTATCAGCTCTTCCTTTACTCTCTCTCTCTCTCTCTCTGGAGTGTTGTTGTTCTAAGAGGACAGAGTGTTTCTAGGTAAGTCTTCACTTCTTTCCCAGGCTAGACTCCATCTACATTGAGGAAAAAAGGGTTTTTCCTTGAGATTAAGAATAGTTAAGACTGGCATTTCTTATTTAGCTGTTCTAGCCCCAAACAAACACACTTGTTCTTGTTGGTTATTCAAAAGCAAGGAACAGGCGATAGAAAGAGGTCACACGACTGCTGAATTCGAATCAGAAAAGGACGGTGCGTTTTGCATTCAAGTTTTGGAGGTATTTTCCCCATTTTCCGTGGACACGAAGAGTTTGTCACTTGTCAGGACACAGAATCATACTTCTAAAGTAGGATAACCAAAAACAGTTGTCAGAATGAATTGCGCGGTTAGGCGAGTGTTTAACCTGATATGCTTCTTGCTGCTGGCCGTCTCCGTCGCGGCTAACAAAGAGAAGATAGACCAGAAGTACTATGTGGCCTGTTCGGGTATGTATTCCAAACAGGACTTCAAAGGGAAGGTGGACCCGTTCATCTCCTTCAATCTCAAAAGCTTCAAGAGCCAGTTCCCCGACGACTCCGTGGTAGTGGCTATCTACGAGTACAGGGACATCGACCACTTGGGTGTGTATGAGAGCGACGAGAGCAACCGGAAAACGTACATTTGCGATGACGGAGCTGTAGAGAGAGGTCTTTGTGATGAGGACCACCTGAATGAGTTCATCATTGTTGACAATATCTATGACCCGGAAACGGGCGAGAACAGGACACTCTCGAACACTATTATGACCTTTTCTCAGAATGAACTGGGCCTGCATGACACCAAGTATCCTGTGACCAAGACGGGCTTGTATTGTGTCGCTGCACTGCCCCTATACTCAGGTTCGACCAAGTACAGCGCCTCTGTGAACTTCAGAAACAGTTTCGGGCACTTAGCTGGTTCGGAGATCAACAAGCTTCCTATATATGGTCTGTTGGCTATCGGCTATGGCGTGGCCATGGCACTATATTCTTTTGCATTCTGGAAGCACAAGCATGAGCTGCTGCCCTTGCAGAAGTATCTACTTGTGTTCTTTGTGTTCTTAACAGTCGAATCAATATTTACCTGGGCTTACTACGATATTGTCAACCAAAAGGGCGAGACCGCTGGAACTGTGGTGTATATGGTGTTCGTTTCCATTATGTCTTCAGGAAAGGTAACTTTCTCGTTCTTCTTGTTGTTACTCGTCGCACTGGGCTACGGTATCGTGTATCCAAAGCTGAATAGAGCGCTGATGAGGAAGTGCCAGTTTTATGCGCTTTTCACGTTTGCGCTCTGCGTTGCGTTTGTTATCCACAGCTACACTGTCGACGTTGAAGACCCCTCCCCTCTGCTAATGATAAGTTTCATCCCATTTTTAATCTCCCTGATAGTGTTTTATTTCTTGATCATAAGAGCTATGAGCAAGACCACCCAATACCTGAAGGAGCAAAGACAGGTCGTCAAGCTGAATATGTACAGGAACCTGCTGCTGATCATTTGGGGTTCCTTTGTCGTACTTGCTGCAGGTATCGTGATTGCCTCAGTGCTAACACTGGGTATGAACTCTACAGAGATGATTGAAAAGGACTGGAGGTCCAGATTCTTCTTCACAGACTTTTGGCCATCGCTGGTTTACTTCATTTTCTTCTGCATCATTGCATTTATCTGGAGACCCACTGATACCAGCTACATGTTGGCGGTGTCCCAGCAACTACCTACAGACCCGGACAACGTGGCCGACTTTGACCTGGGCGACTTGCAGTCCTTTGAGGACGACAACGAAGACCTAGAGAATAACCTGGCAGACGACATCAGCATAATAACAGAAGAAGAGGTCCCTACAAACTTCAGAGAAGAAGCTGACCCCAAAAACCCCGGAGCACCAAAGACCCCAGAATCTCCATTGTAAAAAAAAAAAGGAGTATATAAAGAGAGAATCGCTGATGTTATGCCTCAATGTCCACATCATTCGACACCTCCCACATCACAACATATGTATATTTTTGTACAATTTCTAAAAGATTCAGTCATTATTAACGTACTTCAACATGAAGGAGCCCTCTCTGCTCAGAGAGCGGGTAATTCGTACAAAGAAAAAAATTTTTTTTCTCTGTCGCTTCGCTCGGTTATAGCCAGCACTATATAAGGCGGGGGGGGTGCATTTTATTTTTTTTGCTATACCCTCCTGGTCGTATCCTGTACTTCTTGCCAAAAACGAACTACAGCACCGGGCCACGACCATCAGATGATGGTTGAAAGAATTACACTTGTAAAAAAATTTTGTTTGCACAGTAATTCTTTTCCTTTTAGTTTCTTGTTGGCTAAGAAATTAAAACCCCTGTAGTGTAGCACTAAATATTGTTTATGATGATAACGTCATCACGAGATGACCATTTTGCTATAAACCCAGCTCTTCGACTATTCCTAGATCACTGTGCTCTCAGCACAGTGATAAAGGCATGAGACAAAACTTTTCCATTAGCTGATATCAATATTTAGTAAACCTTGTAACCTTGCGAGACTATCCGCCTCGCCATCAACCAGAGTCAACTGTAGTGCTCGTGGGGCGTACTCCAGTGCCGCCCACCCTCCCAGGCATATCCACACCCCCACGCACCAACCCTGTGTATTCCCGCCCTCTCTCTCTCTCCAAAGTTACCCGCACTCGGAGATCGAACAATGCTTCCTGCCGCACAATGCATCTGCAGCACCCGCCGGGCCACGCTACCCGGTGCATCTCCCACCACCCCCCACCCAGCCGAGAGAGCAGAGAGCGGACCCGCAGCACACCGAGACCCGCAGCACACCGAGACCCGCAGCACACCGAGACCCGCAGCACACCGAGAGCCCCCCACCGCGTACCTGGCCGCTGCGCAGCGCAGTGGGTGCCCCTCCCCCACCGGGGTGTCTGTGCGCGCGTGCCACGGTGCTACTCCTGTGTCGTTGTATTTTTTTTTAAACTGGGGGAAAGGCAAGGACCTCTCAGAACGAACCTAATTCTGCATCTCTGCCTCCCCCCAGACCCCGTTGCTTGTGCAATACGCATCTCAGCGGCTGGACATTGGTGTACTGCTTTTCCCTGTCTTCGAGACCCGCCCGTGCTTTCTCTTTCCACGTTGCTTTAAAAGGCTAGCAGTAGACTTATAAGCTTCCAAAGGCCCATAAAAATAGAAGAGCACACGCTTTGGAAATTTTGAAAGCGTATACCTTGAGGTGTATTCATAGCCCGCAAAGGGGATTTCATATTAGTTAAGAGTAAAGCGGACAGGACACGGAAAGGTGAGGAAAAATTAACAAGGAAGTCTTTGAATGTTAGATGCCCCACAACAGCGACAGTAAGAAGCGCACGAACGCGTCCAGGGCGTGTGACCAGTGCAGGAGGAAGAAGATCAAGTGCGACAGGAACCAGGAACGGAACATCTGCACTTCCTGCCAGCGGAACGGCGAGCGCTGCACCTTCGAGAGGGTCCCGCTGAAGCGTGGCCCCACGAAGGGGACGCACAAGGGGGAGCTGGACGTCAGGGCGTCGTCCGGCAGCATAGGCGTGCCGACAGGCAACAGCACGCCGAACAACGCCATATTCGACGAGCCGGGCGCGATACTGCGACCCAAGTCCGTGCTCGACGACTCCAACATCGACCCGCTCTCGCGGCACGGGAGCGGGACCCCGCTGCTCGACACGGCGTCCAACCCAGGCCAGCTCGACCGCTCCAGCGCCGCGGCGGACGACAGGCTGCGCGCGCAGGGCGTGCCCGTCACGCCGGCCAGGTCCGGCTCCATCCTGCTCCCACCGCTGTCGCAGTACCCGCAGCAGCAGCAGGTGAACTCGACGGCAGGCAGCGCGGGGCATGCTGGCAGCTTCACCGGTGCTGGGACCAGCACGGGCCACATCGCTGCTAGCAATAATGGCAGTAACAACACGAACAATAACAACGGCAGTGGAGACAGAGACATCCTCATCTCGGGAAACCTGAGTGGCACGCACCTGCAGCAGCAGCAACCGTTCTGGAAGGTCCCCTACCATGAGTTTCAGAACCAGAGGAGAGGGTCAATAGAGTCGCTCCAAAGTGATTTGTCAGTAAGGACGTTCAACCCTCAGGATCAGCTTGTCTATAACACTTTTCAGCAGTCGCCGATCGGCATCAAACATCCATCTGATCCAACGAATGTGAGACCACAACTAACCACCACAAGCAACTTGGGAAGTGTGGTCGGATCTACCGACCTGCTCTCGGGGAATCCGAATTACTGGGGCTCGATGAAGGCGGGGTCATTTCTTCCAGCAGGCGATGAGGCAGACGAACAGCTCCCAAATAACAACCAAAGAAGGTCCAGCTCAATTCCTTCGATTTTGAGGAACTCCTCCACATCGATACTCCTGAGTCAGCCTCAACTCCCTCATCCTAATGGCATTAATACTGGCAATAATAATGGCAATAACAGTAATAATAATAATAGTAATAATAATAACAACAATAATAATAATAATAATGGTAACAGTAATGGCAACTCTAATAACCTTTTGACGACTAGCAGAGCTGGTTCCATCTCTGGCATCAACCCAAACTCCAATCCTGTTAATAATCAAAATTCGAGTAACAATCGGCAGTCGCAGTCGCAACAGTATTCATATTCACAATTTTCTCTTCAGCCAAGGCAGAGCTTCAATCAAGCATATTCCAATTTCGGACAATTCACTTCGACCGGATTTCCATCAAGACATGGTTCTATCACAAGTGAGGCTATGTCTCCAAATGCAGCATTGATGTATAATCAAAACCAACAGGCACCAATTACAGGCACCACTGCAGGAAACCTGAGTAACATTTCTTTGCTGCCTGAAAAATCATTAGAAACTGGTGTGCGAGTGAACCAGGAGGACGTGAAGAATCAAAGTTCATATCATCTAAACAATCAGGGCACTACGGAAGATCCTAGCATTTCAAACTTTGATTCCAGTAAAGATGTAACGAGTAAATCAAAGGATAAGCACACCAAAACATCGAAAAGGAGGGGCTCGAAGCCAGCTAACACAGAGACTAAGAAGCAGAAGAAGGTTAAGAAGACAAACTTTGAATCAGAGTCGATAAATTCCCCGGTCTCTGGAAACCTGACACCCCAAACACAGGGCATCCAGTATGGACAAATCCTAGATGTTGAATTAATTGACATTTACTATGAGTTTATTCATGTTGGATTCCCTGTCATTCCTTTGAACAAGCAGACACTAACGAATGACATTTTGTTGGTGAACACACAACCAATTTCAAGTATTCATGAGGTAAATTCATATGTCATACTGTGGTTCAGAAATTCTTTAGAACTACTTGTTCGGGTGGCTTTGAAGCGAAGAAATGGGTCACATTCGTTTGACAACATGAATTTGTCTGCTGCTTTGCGTTCTGCCTCAGGAGATGAGAATATTTCGTTCAGTGATTCTCCCAATAAAACAGAACGGCCTGCATCTAGGAGTGATGCTAGGAACTCCTTGGATGACGATGTTGATGGCATGATGGAACTTCAAAGTTCATTTATCTCTGCGCTAAATGAATGTTTCCAACGGGTTGTTGATATACATCCTAAATTCAGAGAGAATAAAGACAGGATATCTCCAAAAATAAAAATTATTTATTTGACAACATTCATTCTTTTAAACTATATTTTGGCAATTGTGGGATATGACAACTCTTTCGTTTTGGGTATGTCTGTAACAATATTTAATGAATTCAAACTGTACAAACTTTTATTGAACCCAGTGAATGAAGATGATGATGATAACAAGGGGGTGACTTCTTCGATCGGTGAAAATCAGTCGATCGGCTTAGATGTTAGTAATGGGATTCTAAAGAAAAATAACGAGAGCTTGGTTAGTAATGGCCAGGGAAGATCGGAAACAAAATCTCATAGAAATGAAATACAAAGCAAGGGCCTTCCGGATGGTAATGGAATTGTAAGCGACAAGAATGGTGCGAACACAAATCATGAGTCTCATGATTCAGACATATTGGATAAGGATAATCAGTACTCTATTTTATTCAAAAGGCTCTATATATTGCTGGTCATGTTCGATTCGTTGCAAAGCTGTGTATTTGGTGGGCCCAAACTACTGAACGTTTGTATCACGAATACTACGGAACGATTTTTCGCCAACTCCAAAAAGAGCAAATGGAACATAGAGGAAAGCTCCATCAGAATGAAAAGTGCATTGATGAGTCTCAAGCTAGGAGAGCTATTGAGTGAGGTTGGAAGCAATAGAATCACTATGAATCATTTTGGAATAATTTCTAAGATAGCATCCGGGCAATCTAACAATGACAGCGTTGTATTCGATTTGAAGACTCTCTCCTCTAATGGAAGTTATCATCAGTTTGTAGAGAGCAACCAAGGGTATCAAGGTTTCAGTGACCAGCCATTATGTGTTTCACAAACTTTTCATAAGATGTTGGTTACCAAAAGTTCTTTTACTGTATTATTGCTATCAATTATTGAGGCAAATACGGGCAAATTCAAGAAGCTGACACTGGGGAGAGCCAAGGATCTGGTTGATACCTTGTGCTCCCTAATAGCAGTGATATTGCAGTTGCTGACCCTAACCATGAGGTTGAACCCCACGAACAGCATTGATATCAATTACAAGCCCTTGATTCCCACCCAGAGCATGGAGGATAAGCTGTTCAAGGAGATGAGTGACGAAAACGTCAATGCGATAGTCAACAACCACAAGTCCAACTCGGGTAATGAGTTTTACCGGCGTCTTTTGGGGTTAGAGCATGACAATGAGATCGTGTACTCCGACGTGTCCCGCGGTGTGATATCTCCGTTTGCCATAGCAATTGTGCACGAGAGTCACAACATACACGAGCTGATCAAGATGATTCCCGCGATATTGATCCGACTAGTGATGACCATAAGCACTGAGAGTGCATCCTCGGCGATAATCGGCGGTACAGAGAACGAAGAGGAGGACGACATCAAGACAGAGAACGCGATGGACGTCTCGCAGGACCTGGTCTACAAGCTGTCGAACTCCATGAATGACGTCGTGCAGATCGCCAGCCTCCTGAACATGATCAAGCCGCTGAAAGTGTTCGAGCACGACTTCAAGACGTTCGAAGTCAAGAAAGAGGACGGCACAGAGCACGGCACCGGCCCCGGTCACGTTTCGCTGCTGAAGCGGCTCTTCTACGAGAACCACGACGTGCAGCCTGAGAAACAAGACGAAAACCCCTTGCTCATAAAGCTAGTCAACACCGGCTGGCAGCTGCTTGACGACACAGAACTGGGCTACCTGCAGCATTAGGCCTCGGCAGTCATGCTCTCCCAACAGAAATATGTACTCTACATACGAACCCAATGCTTTTTTTTTAGCTTTTCCTTTTTTTACAGTTTTCAAGTTTCAAACTTTTCCCCTTGCTTCTGGCTGTTTACACCTTTCTGGCTGTTTTACACCTATCCCCGACCTCCTTTGTGCGATAAGGACTCTTTATCCCCCCCACTTTTTATTTAACGTATATCGCTTCTGCAGGCACACACACGCCCAACACACCACACCCCCAGGCTGCATCCAGGGGGAGACTCCCAGAACCGCTGTGCTCTGGATGAGTCCCCCCCCCCCTCGCCATTCTCGCACCGTCCGTGTGTGTCTGTGTGTGTCTGTGTGCTGTCCGTGTGTGTCTGTGTGTCTGTTCATCCGTCTGCATCCGTCTGCGTCTGCCCTCGCGTTTTTCTGCCCCCGCGGCATGGGATAACGTAAGACCGCGGCGGGGGGAGAACGCTAGAGCCCCTTCTAGAGTGCCGTGAGAGAGGGGGGGGACAAGTCCAGCAGCGCACAGGCAGCGCACAGGCAGCGCACAGGCAGCGCACAGGCAGCGCACAGGCAGCACAGAAAGACCTCGCTCTGGCGGGGGGGGCAGAGACAAAGGGCAGGGCTCTCTCCCTTTCGCGTTCCGCAGCAGGCTCGAACAGAGCGGACGGTGCGAGGGCACAGCGCGTTGTCTCCCCCCCCCCGGCCTGTGCCCCTGGTGGGGGGGGGCACTGGTCCTGGCCTTTGCGATCGCAGCTACAGCTTTTTTTTCCAACCCCTGCCCACCCCCCCAATTGGATCCTTTTCACAGGGAAACGTATATAAAGGGATTCCCTTGGCACATGGGGACGGGGGAGGTCCCCCGGTAGTGCGTAGAATTGCTTCTGCGTATCGAATCAACCACATTACACGGAAACACGGAACAAGCTACCATGTCAACTAAGAAACACACAAAGACCCACTCGACCTACGCTTTCGAGAACAACACTAACAGTGTTGCTGCCTCGCAGATGAGGAACGCGCTGAACAAGCTGGCGGACTCGATTGGCTCCGAGCAGAGCGACGACGTCCGCACGAGGTTTGAGAACGAGCTGGACTCCTTTTTCACCTTGTTCAGGAGGTACCTGGTCGAGAAGTCCTCCTCCAACACGCTGGAGTGGGACAAGATCCAGTCCCCCACCACCGAGGAGGTCGTCCGCTACGACTCCATCTCCCAGCAGGCCGAGAACGTCGCGAGCCTCGCCAAGCTGGCGGTGCTGAAGCTGAACGGTGGGCTGGGCACGTCCATGGGCTGTGTCGGGCCCAAGTCCGTCATCGAGGTCAGGGAGGGTAACTCCTTCCTGGACCTGTCTGTGAGGCAGATTGAGCACCTGAACAGGCAGTACGACAGCGACGTGCCTCTGCTGCTGATGAACTCGTTCAACACGGACAAGGACACCGAGCACCTGATCAAGAAGTACTCCGCCAACCGGATCCGGATCAGGTCCTTCAACCAGTCCCGTTTCCCACGTGTGTACAAGGACTCGCTGCTGCCGGTCCCGGAGAGCTTCGAGGACGACAAGGACGCGTGGTACCCACCGGGCCACGGTGACTTGTTCGAGTCGCTGCACGCCTCCGGTGAGCTGGACGCCCTGATCGCCCAGGGCAGAGAGGTGCTCTTCGTCTCCAACGGTGACAACCTGGGTGCCACGGTCGACCTGAAGATCCTGAACCACATGATCGAGACCGGCGCGGAGTACATCATGGAGCTGACCGACAAGACCAGGGCCGACGTCAAGGGTGGTACCCTAATCTCCTACGACGGCCAGGTCCGCCTGCTTGAGGTCGCCCAGGTGCCCAAGGAGCACATCGACGAGTTCAAGAACATCAGGAAGTTCACCAACTTCAACACCAACAACTTGTGGATCAACTTGAAGGCCGTCAAGAGATTGGTGGAGTCCAGCGCTCTGGAGATGGAGATCATTCCAAACCAGAAGACTATCACCAGAGGTGGCCAGGAAATCAACGTCCTGCAATTGGAAACCGCCTGCGGTGCCGCCATCAGACACTTCAACGGCGCCCACGGTGTGGTCGTCCCAAGATCCAGATTCTTGCCAGTGAAGACATGCTCTGACCTATTGCTGGTCAAGTCCGACTTGTTCTACTTGCAGCACGGTGCCTTGAAGCTGGATCCATCCAGATTCGGTCCAAATCCTTTGATCAAGCTGGGCTCCCACTACAAGAAGGTTTCCGATTTCCAGGCCAGAATCCCACATATTCCAAAGCTGGTTGAACTGGACCACTTGACTATCACTGGTAACGTCTTCCTAGGTAAAGGCGTTACCTTGAGAGGTACCGTTATCATTGTCTGCTCCGATGGCCAGAAAATCGATATTCCAAACGGTTCCATTCTGGAAAATGTCGTTATCACTGGTAACTTGCAAATCTTGGAGCACTGAGTTTTTTGTGTTGTGCTCGAGAGTTTTCATATCGCAAAAGCTTAATACCTACTCCTGAACCTCCTACCCTGTTTCTTTTTTTCCCTATGCCCCTTTTTTTGTTTCAACAGTAATATGTTTTTTTCTTTACCCATTAATGATCATGAAAATATATGACCCTCTAACTACACCCAGTCCAGAAAGTTAACTATCTGATGAGAGGAAATAACGAAAAACCTTCTATTCAAAGGAGAATTAATGAAATGTGACCTCTTTTTTTTGACTAGGTGAATTCATTTAGTAATCACTTTGATTTTTTTTTTTTAAGCTTTACCTTATATTTCACTTTCACATAGCTCCCAAAAGTGATGTGGAATTGAGATTGAATGATTGTCCAGAAAAAAAAAAGTCCAAACGAAAAGTGCATATTGAGATCGGCGTATTTTTGTATTTGTTTTTTTTTTTTATCATCCAATTATTGTGACTGGTCTGCATCTAGCTGACTCGTTCGTTTTCCGCTTTGAAGCGGAATTGTAAAGAAATAAAAAGCAGGCTACAAGGAAGTTGGCATTTGATTGCCATACTCCTCATTTGTGTTAAAAAAAATGATGAAAGAAAATAAAGTATACCTATATATGTTGTAAGTATAAATCTTAGATACAATGACGAATAAAATGAATCATAAAATAACTATGTTATATTTCGTTCATGCTGTCATGATGTCCGAAGTCTATATTCACGTGTTTAGTCACATGGTTAACTTTTATATTTTTCATTGTTTCTGGGGTTATTCCTAAGCCGACCGATACCAAGCTCTCCCCTGTCAGAGGTGACTTAACAGGTCTCATGTGGTAAGGACTGATCTTCTGGAAAACGACCTGAACAGCCAAACTTGCTATACAAAGTGCACAGGAAACAATACTGATAGTACACTACATTGCAGTGAAGTTGCGAGAAAACCTTTAGAGGGGAACAAGGCAATAAGACAAGTGCCAAGCAGGCAATTTTTTGACGATTTTTAATGACTGGAACAAATTATGGCTGAGATAAACATAAACACACTACTTCTGATAGTAATTTTACTATTTATTTTTTCTTCAAATAATGCTGGAGATGGGGTAACTTCTCAGTATCAATACAATCAATTACAAAGTGTGAAAAGTCAATATACAGTTGAATATGAAGAGTTTAAATCCATGAATATTAATGACAACTTCAAAAACATAACTGGTTTTAAACTAGCATATAACGATTCACTAGGAAATCCGAGCGTCAATGCATCCTACCCAGTACCATACAAAGACTATTCTAGCTGGGATCATAGCCAAAATTATATGATACTTCCTGATGAAATCATAAACATCGTTAGGGAAGAAGTTTGGAACGATACCTCGTATGAATCACGAGAGGAATACTTCCCATCCAATATAACAAGTATTCTAACAGGCAATACCAAAAGATTTGGATCGATATTTGAGCCCATAAGGATGCCCATTGCCAGATTTTTCCAATCGGTCCGATATACAGAGAATAGCACCGAATATGCACCTCCTGAAGGTGAAATGTATTTCAAAAATCCAGATGCAGTAACAAATATGACTTATGATGTAGGACAGGTTAGTATCAATATATCGCCATTGGATATGGTTTCTAACTCGTTTGGCGGCCAACCCACCCATCTTTTCAACTCCCAGAGTGATCGTTGGAAAATGATCACGGCAATAGTTCAATTCTACGACGTAGATGAAACAGAAAAAACAGGATTTAATGGTGTTGGGATTTATGATGTTCTCAGGGGCCGCGTACTGATGATGAGCTCAAGCGCTAAGTTTCACTCACTGTTAGCATTTCCACATTATATGGAGTACTTTGACAGCCCAGGCACAGAACAGAATGAGAGAATATTCTTGGATGTTAAAAAGTTGATTTCCGAGTACTGGGATACGAGAAACTATATTGATACTCAAACAATGGACCATATTAATATTGCATTTGAAAGTTCAATTGAAAGGTGTGAGTATATCATGTTTTTACAGTTAGAACCATGGAAAGGATATAGTCGATCTGATTTGAAGATGATTGAAGATGAATTGAGGTGGCCAATGGGAAGGCCTGCCAACCTATCAAATTTACCAGCAGTTAAAATTTCTAGCGGACAAGTGTATGCTCCCGATTGTGGGTTTTCGTTTGCCTTACATGATGTTTCTGGTACTAGATACGAATTGCTGTTAAAGACAATCAGGTACCATGTATTGCTGTTTGTGCTAATTTCTGGTTGTCAAATATATCTTGTCTTACGTCAAATGCAACATACTAATACTCCGTCAATTATCAATAAGTTATCATATTCAACCTTTTTCACTATCACTATGACAGACGGTTCGTTGGCTATGTTTTACTTTGGATCTGCCAATGGTTATCCTGAGCTTTATCTTCCTCTGGTAGCAGGTGCATTTGTAACATATGTCCTGAGTACTAACTTTGAGCTTCGGTATGTGGTTTCTATATATGCGTCACAAGTTAATGAAGTCGGTGTTAGCCTTGGGTCTCTATTTAGACGTGGAAATAATCGTGAGATAACTGATGAAGATAGAAGAAATGTTGTTATTCCAGATGAGGTAGCTATAGGAAATGATCAAATTGTTAGATTCTTGGTTGCTATGCTTTTCACAATGTCTTTCATTTTCATAACATTTTCCAGGTCAAGACCAGTAAGAAATTTGAGTGAGTATCTTCTGGTTTTCGTTTTCAACTCCTATTGGGTACCGCAAATTGTTAGAAATTGTGTAAAAGGGTTGCCTTCCAGACGTGAAAGAAGAAGAGTGCTCCCCGTTCTCAATAGAAGACGGGCAGTTAAATGGCCACTACTATGGCAATTTATATTGGGCAGCTCATTCCTACGCTGTATTCCATTTTTATACGTCTTTTTCTATTCAAATAATGTCTTCAGACATGAAAAAAATCGCAAAGCCGTTGTTTTGCTTGTTACATGGTTACTAATACAAATTGCTGTTTTGTATTCCCAAGATATTTTAGGATCACGCTGGTTTTTACCAAAGCATGCAATTCCAGAAGAATATTCATATCATCGTGCTATTTCTCAACAGCATTTAATGGAGCACGGGGGTTCAGTTAACTTTACTGTAGATTGTTCGATTTGTATGACAGAGTTCCCAGTATATGTTGAAGAGCTGTCCGAGACTCATAAGGTTGACAGAGAGTCATATATGGTGACACCCTGCGACCATATGTTTCATACCCCTTGTCTGGAAAGTTGGATGAACTACAAGTTACAATGTCCTGTGTGTAGATCACCGTTACCGCCTTTGTAATAGGTGCTTATCATTATATAGCTTCATGCTGAAGAAAAAGTAAGCTCACCAAATTATTCCCGATTTTAAAGAAAACTTTCCCATATACTAGCATCTGTCTTAAAACTAATGCGACATCAACAGATATATATAATTACATTAACCAAGTCATCATTTGTTAATGGTATTTTTCAATTTTTTTCAAATATGACGTAATTAAAATCTCTACATCAGAAACGTCTTTGTCGAGAAAAATGTGAACTAGTCAATAATTACTTCTTCTAAAATCTGGAGAAAAGAAGACCGATGTATCTGATCTCAAGTGGTAACCCAATAAGTGGTACACAACCAATATCAGGAGTATACCTAATTTATACCTAGTCATGACTGTTTCGTCCTCGTATGTGTGAAAAATCAACGATGGAGAAATCATAGAGAATTTTTACTAACAAGTTAACTTTCTGCTAACCTCACTATAGCTTACATTTGTTTTCAATGATAACGGTTTGCTATTGCAGATACACGACAATTTTTTAGAGTAAAGGCATGTTTGTTTGATATGGATGGTCTTCTAATCAACACTGAAGACATTTATACAATTACCCTAAATAAAATATTGGATGAATATGGGTTGGGACCTCTAACTTGGGATGTTAAAATTCAATTACAAGGTCTGCCGGGCCAAGAGGCAGGTAAAAAAATCATTGAGACATATCAATTACCATTGACACCATCAGAACTGGAGAAAAAGAACATAGAGATTCAAAACGATTATTGGCCTACTGCCGCATTTTTACCTGGCGCGTTGGAACTACTGAAGTATTTGAAAAATAAGGATATTCCCATTGCTCTTTGTACTTCATCAAACAAGATTAAATTCAAGGGTAAAACTAGTCATCTGGGTGAAGGATTTGGTCTCTTCGATGTTATTGTAACTGGAGATGACGAAAGAATTCCCCCTGGAAGAGGAAAACCTTATCCAGATGTCTGGCAAGTTGGTTTGAAAGGCATCAACGATAAATTTGGTTCATCAATCAAACCAGAAGACTGTTTGGTTTTTGAGGATGCCGTTTTAGGTGTTGCATCAGGCAGAGCTTTCGGTAGTCAAGTTATCTGGGTGCCTCATCCCAGCTCAATTCCTTTCGTGGGTACACCAGAGGAAGTTCTGGGTAATCAAGGTGAGAGATTAAGCTCCTTAGAGGATTTTGACAAGGAAAAATACGGGCTAAATTAAGTAGTGCCTATTATTTAATGTAATTATTGATATGTGATTTTGTGCTTTTAACAGCGTGTATCAATATGAATGAAGTATATTGTTGATGAATATATTGAGCTATAATGTAAAGTATACCAAACAATAGCAAGTATTCGACTTGCATAAAGACATATAGTTGTTAATATCATTTGTTTAAATGTCCATAGTCTTCTAATGAGCTATATCATCACTTTTTTTAAGAGCGTGAAACGTAACGAGCTATGAAAAGAGTTAGTTGAGGAAAACCTAAAAAAGTTTGGATTGAATTGTATTCCTCCAAAACTACAACATCCGTTGAGGAAGGAACACTTCGAGTTCGATGAGTCTAGACAGTAGCTTGGCATTCGGAAAATTGAAGGCACCATGCATTGGGTTATCAAAAATCACATTTCTTCCACCTGAGATATTTGAACTAAAATCAAATGAACTACTTGAAGCTTTACTTCTCGTTCGAGACACGTTAAAGGAAATTAGCTCAGAAGAAGAACTTTCTCATAAGCTTGGAGATTATGTTTTTGTTCCTATTGCGCAACTATTGAAACAGCACCATGTCAGTAAATTGGCTATTGAATATACACTGGAGATTTTGGAGCAGATTTTGAGGCTATTCTGGTGTAATGAAGGTAGTTTCGAAATCAAAGTCGCTAAGCAGTTATTTCAAATGATTACATTTCTGATAGGAGGAGATAAAGAAAACAAAACACTTATGGACCAAACTTCAGATTTTAAATTGGTTTCTGTCAAATTGATGAAACAATTCTATTTTTCATTGAACAATCAGAACTATAGTAATGTTTTTTTCAAGGATGATGTTCAAAATCTAACTGTAATGACTCACTCAATCACGATATGCTTGGATATTCTAAAGTCAGAACCTTATATTGTTAGTAATCAATTGGCATCACTGGAAGCATTAGTCATTCTTTATTCGGGACAGTTGTTGGATGGCGAAACCCTTTCATATATTTTACCGGGAAATATATCGGCCATAGCTCTTGTATTGAGTAAATCAGGTTTGCAAACTAACTTTAAAGTTGTGATAAAGAGTTTAGAAGTACTTAAAATAGTTCTTACGTCTGTTTATAATGACGATGAATTGCAAACGACCATAAGTTCATTTGATACAGTTTGGGATGTAATATCAGAGGGAATGCAGAAGTTTTCTGTGGATCCTATAGAGGAGGATTTTCTAGAGAATAATATGATTATAAAAAAGCAATCTACAGGAAAGTATCATCGAGAAATTGCATGGTTGAAGGGGACATCTTCACAGGTAAAGACTGCACTGAATTCTTTTATTCCAAACTTGATAAAAAGAAATGATGCTGCCATTAATAATGCCCTGGCTGATTTTATTCATGAGGTGTTTAGTAAATCATCCAATTCTCTTTTCAAATGTCAAAAATTATTTATCAATGCATTGATTCGAATAATGTCAAATCCTGAAAACATTTTGAAAAAACATGAAAATGAGGTTAACTCAAATATTGAGTTTTTAGTCAGTAAGCTTTCAACGGCCAAATTATCAGAACTTGATGATATTCTAAAACAATTGGAGTTTACGTTAAACATAGTAAAGGAATCAGATATATTTTTATATCAAACTAGAGAGTCTATCAATGCTGTATCACACTATTTGCTACGAGAACTGAACGCATTTGGTAAGAAAAAGGTTGCAATGAGTTTAATCGAGCAAAAACCTGATATAATTCTAGCGGAAAAGTGGCAACATAATAAGTCCATTGAGTCAACCAGTCTTCCAGAAGTCTTGGGATCTGAAGAAAAGGTGGTTCGTATATTTCTTTCAAATGTTGGGAATTTGATATCTCATAATGAGGAGCATCTAAATGAGATTTTACTGGGTATGCTTTCCTCATTGAAGAATGAATCGATGACCGAAAAAACTGTTTTTCTTTGGATCTACAACAGTATTTTATCTTCTTTTCGTAAACTTCCAACAACATCCCATGATGACTTTTTTATATATGATGCACAACCTCCAAGAGACATAAACACATTTCCGGGAACGGTATATCAAATTTTGGAATATGCTAAATCATATTATGAGGTTATCGAACTTCAAGTCGAATATCAAGTCCCTGACCGAATTCAAGAGATTGGTGTTTGTACAGTTTTGAACACAATCGAAAATATTGCTGCAGTAATGCAGAATGATTTTTCATATGAATTGATTGATTATTTATATGTCATTATAGATAATTTAGCGTCCAATTCTATTACAATACGAGAAAATGCGCAAAGCTGTGCCTTGAAAGTAGCCCAAATTCTCTACGATGGATCTGTTGCTGAAATGATAAAAAGTAATGTAGATTATATTTTTGATTCAATCTCTCTGAAGCTGAACGCTGGAATGACCCAGAGGGTAAGTATGGTTCTAATGGTGTTGTGTAGAGTAGCTGGCTATGAAACTATCACCTATTTTAAGGACATTATTGAAATGCTATTCAAGATGCTGGACTATTATCATGGCTACTCCGAAATTTGTGTTCAGTTTTTTCAAGTATTTGAAATACTGGTACTGGAAATGCAAAAGAGATACCTTCCTCAAACAAAGAATAAGGAAATTGAATATCAATTGGATAACAAAAGTACATTTTCCCCGTGGGGAATTAGAGATATTAATGGTGTTGTTGGCTTGCTTTCCAAGGAGGTGAATTGTGGAGATCCCCTCTTGTTTGATGAAATAAACGAAGATGACGTCTCCAATGAAATCGACAATTTTAAAGATTATGTCGCCAGTAAGATGAATGAGCATGACTCTGATGATGAAGAAAACTTTCTTGATGATATGTCGATTATTGATAATGAAATTGATGGCAACAATCATAAATCAAAGAAAAGTGATATGGAATGGGTATCCTCCATACCTATTGAGGCATATCGCATCTTAATTCAGATTGTTTCTTATGGCGATAGGTTGTTGACTCATCCTTCTAGAGACTTGAAAATCCAAATTTTGAGGGTTTTATCTTTGATATGGCCTATGTTGGCAACTCAATACTCCTCACTGCTTCCACAGATTGCCCAGTCCTGGAATTCTGTCACCTGCTGTCTACAGGATAGCAATTATGCAATAGTTGATGCAGCTTCCATTTGTACTAAGATCATGATTCAAGTGAGCGGAGATTTTATTTCGAAAAGGTTCATTGATTTATGGAAAGTTATAAAGTCCAAATCTACAATTTTAAAAGAAACTGGTTTTTCCGCTTTGTCCATTTCTAATAAAATGCGTATGACCGCCTTAACTGCAGAACGTCGAAAATATCCGCCAATTACCATGAATGCGTTGATCTCCATTAGTGAAATGCTACTTGAAGGAATTTGTTGTACGGAAATTTTATTGAGTGAAGTAGACATCGAGAATATGATTTCAATATGCCTGATGTCTCTTTCCAAAAAGGCCGTATCAGAAAGATCATTATATCTCGGTGATGTCGTTTTTCGCCTATCCAACTCAGTGAAATAAAATGATCTCTTCAAAAATAGTATAAGATTAGAATAATACAGTAATATATAAACAATTTCTGATTTTACAAAAAATTCACTTTATTTTTGATGAAGAATTGAAATCGTCTCAAGACTTCCCCAAGACCAGGATACGATATCAACAATTCTGGTTTTGAGGTATCTCATCTCAATAAAGGAGTAAGAAAAATATTTTTTAATAGGAAATTAAATCAAATAATAGAATACAACCTTCCCATATAAAGATAAAAAAGCGGAAGAGAAAAAGAGAAATAGGAATAAAAGACTTTCATCGTAAAAGTATTCCCTGTTTGTAAAATTAAATTCCATTCCCTGAAAAAGTAATTATTACAGCATAAAAATACGTAGCAAGTCCATGATTATCTCAAGTACAATATCCTAGTGAATATATTCTTAGAGCGTAATTGAAGAAAAGAAAACTTCATAGTTGCCATAGATCTTTGAGATGAAACTTCAATGTAATTAAACTGTCAAATAGAAAGGAAGGGTATCAAATCACAATGAGAGTAAAAATTGATGAAATTTGAATATTTTACACTATAGTTAGAATCGAGACATGAAAACAAAATTATTGACTTATGGCTTTTGTTTCTATTGCATTGTCTCCATCTTAGGGACCATAGATGAAAGGTCAGCAACACCAACAGAGATGTTACCGGCGTTTAACAAATTAGGGTCGGTGATAGCAGCAGTGTTGTCATGAACAGGGGCCTCTGACTTTGTAGTCTTCTTACGGCCCTTTTTCGTTTGCGTAGCTTGCTCATGGGCGGCAGCTTCTTCTGGATAGCACTCTTCCCATTCCTTGAGCCTCTTCTTGTACATTTCAGTGTATTCATTCTTCTTGACTGGATCAAGATCTCTCCACTTGCTACCGATAATCTTAGTGATTTCAATCAAGTTCTTGTCAGGATTTTCTTTGACAACAATTGGTCTAATTTCTTGGGTAAATTGAATGAATGGGCCAGATGGTCTTTTAGGAGGTAAAGTTTTTTCATATTCGTCTCTTAGAACTCTGTATTTCTCCCAGTTCGTTCTGAACTCATCATAGTAAGGCTTCTTCTCATCATCAGAGAGCTCTCTCCATCTTGCGGAGGCCAACTTAGACAACTCAGGAACCTTGGCGTCTGGAAATTGCTGCAGAAGTTCGTTTCTGATGGACATGGAGAAAAGGAAGTAGGCAGAAGAAGGTCTCTTTGGACCTTGCTTCTTTAGTTGTTTTCTCTTTTCAATCCTGCTTTGAGTTGAGGACAATTTCTTTGGATGGTTAGCTGCATTAGCGGCATTGTTCTGGTTAGATGCGCCGGCGTTAGCGCCTTGACCCTGGTTCTTCTTGTGAGACTTACGTGGCTTACCAGATTTTGTGGTCTCTTGAGGATTAGCAGTACCATCACCGTTCAATTGTAGAGTTCTTTGTTGAGCCTTTAATTGAGATTGTTGCATGTTAGGTTGGTTCTGGTTGAACTGTTGTTGATATTGCTGCAATTGATCCTGGTTGACCTGGTTATATTGAGCAACTTGAGGTTGTTGACCCTGCTGGAAAGATTGTGGGTGGTATGGGAATTGACCATTAGAGCTGTTTGAGTACTGCATAGCGGCGTTACCAGATGGGTGGTATTGCAATTGGTCATGCATGTACTGAGGCGAGTAGTTAGCACTGTTGGAGTTGGTGTTCGTGCTACCACTGTTACCACTACCAGAACTTTGACTACCTTGTTGCATGTGGTGCAATTGTTGTTGTTGGAACATTTGCTGTTGTTGCAGGTAATTTTGTTGGGCCAATGGATCGTTGATCATGTTAGCACTTGGGTTCGAGTAGTATCTCTGCTGTGGTTGAGAGTTCATGTACTTTTGTTGTTGAGCCAAAGAAGCAGCGGTACCAGAGGACCCAGCAACATTCGAAGAAGCAGCGTTAGTAGTACTGCTTGAACCCGAAGCACCGGATCCAGAGGCAGGTTTATTTTGATTCAAATGGTTCAAAAAAGAGTTGTACATCATTTCTTGGAATTGTTGTTGGTTAAGGTTGGAGTTGTTAGCGTTAGCACCTCCGGAGCCACTTGTAGAATTTCCACTCTGAGGCAAATGGTTCATTGTTCAAAATAAGGCAATTAAGAACGTTCAAAAAAAGTGGATGCTTTTTTCTAGATTTCTTAAAAGAATTAACGAAGGAACTAGATTGTTGTCTATTCCTATGTTATGTTTGTTTCAATAACAATTCTTGGTTAAGTTTTCCTTTCTCTAAAAAAAAGAAGAAGAGTAGAGGAATAAATTGTTTTGAAAAAGAGTAACACCAAATTTGATTGTAGAACACACGCAAAAATAAAAGATGTGTGTAAACAAAATCAACGAAGAAAGAAAGCTTTTGGTGTCCTTTTAATATTCTTACAGGATTTGTTTACTTGTTGTGTTTTTTTTGCAAGCTTCTGTAAACAAACCGCGAAAACGAGAATATATTTCCTTTCACGAAAAGTACGCGAAAATGGGGTCGTATAATACGTAGGGTCAGGTGCGTGTTATTCGGTGATACGAATAAGCAGCTGATCAATATCCCTTGTGTATACTATTCGGTGGCAAATACTGCTTATATTAACTGAAAACAATAGTTAATGATCTAACAGCGCCTAATGGACGGTAAGCGTAACTGAAATGTGTCTATGACAGTTATGTGCGTCTCTCCTCAGTTCAGTACAGCACCCAGAGCAGCACCTGTAGCAACGATATGTAATTTCTGAAGACCCTTCAAAAATTAATTAAGCTCCCTAGAGGGGTTTCTATTCAGAACAATAGTACAGGAATCGGAATACTAATCGTTAGTATCTGATTTCCCAGGCGTACAAAAGATTATCAGCAGGCTCTGATATTTTCCTGTGCACTAGTTTTCTTGCTTTAATTCTCCTTTCTGTTTCCTGCAGAAGAAGAATATCAGTAAAGTGGAAGTCTTCTCGGGATGTGTGTGTCTCTCAAACAAAGGAAGTAGGTAATAGCTTTGTTGAATCAGTGGGTAGCAACTATTCCAAAAGGAAGATCTTTTTACTGGTGAATAGTGCGGTAAAAACTAGCTGCAGAGTAATACTAATTTGTCTATTTCTTAGTAGACTTTTTTGTTTCCTTTACTTTCTGAAGAAAAAAAAATTTTTCTGTTTCTCCTGGAAAGAAGAGAAGGAAGGTATGAGTAGAAGTAGCTTAGAAAGAATAGCAAAAAGATATATAACTTATCTCTCTCTGCTTCTGTGCTATATGCCTTTTCTCTAGCACTAGAAGTATTTGTAGAA
>JAJLUB010000012.1:141354-153225 GCA_030564085.1 Nakaseomyces uthaithaninus
AGGGCGGGGGGGGGGGGGAGGGAGTGGCAGGTTCAAGCAACGGCTTCCAATGTTTCCTCTTCGCCGATTCAGTTGCAATCTCTTTTTGCGTATGGTCAGCGAAGAAAGGTACGTACGGAAGACTAATTTACCCGTCGAGGCCTCCTGCGCCACTTTCTCTTTTGCTGCAGGGTCTGCAGATGTTCCATTGCAGAAGTAATAAAACCGAAACAACAAAAATTCCATAATAGATAGAGTTGCACTGAAACTATCGCAGAGGGACCGCACTATCAGTGCTCATAGCTGCATTTTCTTTTCTATGTCGGGCAGTCGCTTTGTCAACTGCCAACTGCACGCTTTGAAAAAAAAAATAAATCAAAAACGACAACAAACAAACAAAAAGCTGTGATACTACGTCATCGGTGGGATTCGATACGCTCTTTTTTTATTGGATTATCTATTCTTTCAGTGTTATTGATGCTTTCTTTATCATAAGCCATAGTATTAACTGTAATCTGATATTGTAATTACTGTACGCTTTTCAAACAAGCAGCACTTCAAATCGCAGCTCTCACCACGGGTCATACTTTTTTTTCCTTCCAAGGTATATCCAAGTGTGAAATCTGATCCAAAACCAGTTTGTGAGAGGTGTTAGTGCGCCCTGGACTGGAAGACAGCTGCACGTAAAATTCGTTATTTCCTCCGTCGATGCCATTTCTGACTGGGAAACCATCTCCTCTTGAGAGGATCGGTAACCACGATCAATACTTCGCTTCTGGTAATAACGTGCTGTCAATCTCGCAGCGAGATGATCAGGACAACAAACCGTTCCGCCACTCAAATGGGAGCGAACTGTCCTTGGACTCGATAAAGACTGCTGAAAGGCTACTGGATAAGCTGGAGCTTAGTGCTGGCGATGAGTTGCTACTCCAGAGAGCACTGCAGGAAGAAGACAAGATAAGATTAGAGAACACACAAAAGGGACCCGTAGTGTGCCTTCCGGCGAATGCATTTCCATCTTTAAGGGCAAGCAGGATTCACCAACGCCAGAACAGCAGTGGATCATTATTGAGAGAAAATAACGTTGGAAATATGACCAGTTCCGAGGCTGTTCCAGTAGCCCTTGTGGAGGGAGCTGATCGCGTTTTGAGAGGTGGGACTATCGGCAGTTCAGTCGAAAGACATATCCCCGAGCACTATAGATACTCATATGTGGTGGAAGAAGATACTGATTTGGAATCTCTACTGAGTAGCAGCACATCCACGGACGAAAAGCTTTCGACCAACTCTCAAGATTTTCCAAGACAACATAACTTCAACAAATTCACAGGTCTGACAAATGATAGAAGATACCATTACTACAGAAACCACGAACAGTCTGGCAGACTACAAAATGACTACGGCAGTCGTAGGCAAACGAACAGAAGTATTGAAAAACCAGACAACAAATTAAGTGAAGAGCAGGACTCAACCGACTTTGAAAAGTACAGAATTGAAAACACAACACTGATAAATGAATACTCCCATTTGATGAACAATCAACAGCAAAGGAAGCTTCACTACTATCACCAATTACTGTTAAAACCAGACAGGAAGAATAGTACTGTACCTTCTATGAGCACAGCTGGAGAAAACTTGGGAAAGGCTCAACCCACAGATAGCACTAAGTTGTACAAACCTAAAACCGGATCATCAGATGGAAGCTCTACATTTGATAAAAGAGATAAGTTCAATCCTCCAACTCCTCAAAAATCGTCATCTAATACTACTCTTGATAAGTCGTTTGAAGCTGAACTAAGCCAGCCTCCTACACCATCGTTCAGTGAACATAAGAAAAAGACGTCACTATCTTCATTTAAAAGCTTTTTCAAATCTCCAAAAAACTATAAGAATAAAAACAAATCTGACGACAAATTAGACAACCTCGAGTCACCGAAGGTGGTATTACAGAAAAGTACATCAAAGAAACCTACTTCATCATCTGAGAATCTTTCCAAGAATATAAAAAAATATATGTTTCCAAACAAGAACATTACTGACTCACCGAACTCAGACAATGCTGGAAATGGGTATTTATCAGCTCATCAACCCATTGCACGAAAACCATCACATATTAGATCGCACTCTGATTTTGGAGCTGTAATCTCAGCGCAGGAAAGGGCTAAGAACTTGGAAGACAGAGACAATACAATTTTGTCAAATGCAATTGTTTCGAATATGCCAGAAAGGAATAGGTCCCACCGGAGAACCAAATCTGCTGACCTTTTGACTAGAGAAAAGAGTGATACAAAAAATTCAATACAAAACAGGGAACTAGACATGTCATTTGATGATAAGATTCCTTTGACATCGGTTTATACAGTCACATCTACGGGGTCAAAAAGTTCTATTTCATTATTGATCAGTGATTCCTTAGCATTGAAGAATGAAGGAAAACTGAATGATTCGACAAAAAAATTGCATGAAGCTTGTGTAAAGGGAAGCAAAACAGCATGTCTTCTTTACGGCATTGCATTAAGAAAAGGTGAAGGCGTAGAAAAGAACTATCAGGAATCTTTGCTCTATTTACATCGTGCGACTGGAATCTCCAATTGTGATGAATTTGTTACGAGAACAAAAGTTGACCCAACTATTCTTGAAATTAAAAAAGATGGTATCCCTGAAATCCCACCTCAACCATTAGCTCCTGCTTTTTACGAGTGTGGTGTCTCATATCTGAAAGGCTATGGAATCCCTTCCGTGGATAGTTACTTGGGGTTGAAGTATTTAGAGTATGCTGCTTCTTTAGGTCATGTTGATGCAATGTGTTTAAGTGGGATCCTTCTTTCGAAGAATAAGAAAAGAACAGAAGAGGACGTTTTCAGAGCTGCTAGCTGGTTTAGAATAGCTGAAAGGAGAGGCGCCAATTTGATTGGTTCAACATGGATACATAAGAACCAATACAAAAAGAATGTAGTACTGTAGCATGTGTGAGCAATTATTTTTTGAATAGTATCACTTTGTGTGAATTTATACAGCGGATCACCATAATTACGAATATGTTAAAAAAAAAATTATATAACTGAAACTAATGTCTTATAGCTATAATCTATCAGGAAGATTACCAATGATCATGCTCTTAACCACAGTATAATCCTCGATACCATATAAGGAACCCTCTCTGCCAAATCCAGACTCCTTGATACCACCAAATGGAACCGCACTATCGGAAAATAATCCCGTGTTACATGAAACCATCCCAGCTTCAATTGCTTCAGACACAGTAATAAGAGTATTGATGTTTTTAGAAAATACGTAGGAGGCCAACCCGAGCTCCGTGTCATTAGCATAGCCCACAACTTCTTCTAAAGTATCAAATCGAAATATTGGACAAAGTGGTCCGAAAGTCTCCTCTTTTGATACCATTGCAGATTGTGGAACGTCCTTCAAAATTACTGGCGAGTAGAAATTTTTTCCCAATTCTGGCATAGGTCCACCTTTTAACGCCACTTGTGCGCCCTTTTTGATTGCATCTTCAGTATGCTGGTGAACCTTTTCAGCCTGCTTAGAATTCGTTAAACAACCATGAGTGACACCTTTCTTCATACCATCTCCAATCTTGAACTCTTTTACTTTGGCGACTAATTTTTCAGTGAATTCATCAATTATCGAGGAATGAACATAAAATCTGTTGGTACAAACACACGTTTGACCAAGACCCCTGAACTTGGAGGCAATGGCCTGATCAACAGCAAGATCTAAATCAGCATCATCAAAAACAATAAAGGGTGCATTACCACCCAGTTCAAAGGAGCATTTCTTCAAACTTGAAGCTGATTGATCCATTAAGATCTTTCCAACTCCAGTTGAACCTGTAAAAGTGATTTTCTTCACCTTTGGATGCTCGCAAAGTCTCTTACCAAGTTTGGGTGTGTTGTGATGCGACAAGACAACATTGAAAACACCTTTAGGGAACCCTGCCTTCTCTGCCAAGACCGCCATTGCAAGTGCTGATAATGGAGTATGAGAGTCAGGTTTCACTACCACCGTACAACCGGCAGCCAATGCAGCCCCTACCTTTCTAGTAATCATCGCACTAGGAAAGTTCCAAGGGCAGATGATACCACACACTCCCACTGGCTGCCTGGTAGTAAAAACTCTATTATTTGAATTACCTGGTTGGATGGTAGCACCATAGATTCTTGGAGCTTCCTCTGCGTACCACTCGAAATATGAAGCAGCATACTTTATCTCACCTTCTGAGTCAACCAGAGATTTACCATTTTCCCAGGTAATAATTTTGGCAAGATCTTCGGCATTTTCGTTCATTAAATTAAATAAATTTCTCAGCCATATTGCTCTTTGCCTTGGAACAATGTTCTTGTATGATTTGAAGGCATCATAAGCAGCATCGATAGCACTATCCATAACCGCAATGTCATGCTCAGGTAACTCGGCAATGATTTCTCCTGTTGCAGGATCATCTACTGAGAAGAATTCTTCTGCATCTTTAACCCATTCTCCGTTAATGTAACCTTGATCTCTAATAAGCCCCTTGTTCTTTAATTCCGGTCTCATTCTGGTAATTCCTTAGTTTCTTAAGTATTGCCCGATAGATATAGTTTGCCAGAGCGCACGTTAAAGGATACAGTAGCCTGCAAAATTTTGTGAAGTTATTACTGATTCTTAATTGCCTCCACCAAAAGCTTTATCTTCAAGATTAGTTCCCCTAGTAATATTATACAGTACTCGCCTTATCCCTAATACTTTTGACGTTAACCATTAGGATCCATCACGTACCAAACGTCTTGTATGATATTTCTCGGAGTGATCAATCAGAATTAAGACCGTATCACTACATAAAATGTCAACCTTCAACTAGTTTCATTTTTTACTATGATAATACAGCTGGCAAAAATATCAGGAAGGTCAGCAACTTTTGAGTAAATTTATTTTACTGTGCGTTATTCATTTCTGTGAAAGTGAAATGCTAGCAAGTATCTTGAACTTTCGATGATCATGGGCGGAGTGTCAAAAAATTGTGATGAACCGCTGATTAGTTTTGAAAATCAAGACCATACCTTCAATTGTTCAATTGATATTACCTAGTACCATGAAATAGTTTTTACATAGAGTTCTTTTTCGCAAAGAGGAAACCTAACTTCACCTTATTAACAATGAGAATCGGTGTTTGTTAGTCGCATTTGCATAAGGAGTTAACTCAAACATAGACGAAAAGAAAAAGGGACTTTCAGGTTCGTTCTTGTTCTACCTTGATAAAGCCCTTTTGTACTATAACGTACAGATATTATTTCATTTTCTTGCATCTTATGTGATATGGATCCAGACAAGAACAGCAATTGTACGATAACTAAGCTGAAGGAAATTGAATTACAAGAAAGACAAAGCAATGCTGATATGAGAACAATAATACAAAGACACACACTCAAGTCTGCTGTGGCCGTTTCATTTCCAGCATCTTCTGTAGCTATTTGTTGCGCCATGGTAAAACTATGATCTTAGTGACCTTGCCTTGCATTTATCTCGCTCCTTCGCGACTTTCAGGAAAGTTGCTATGAAAAATTGAAATAATTTTTGAGCTACAGTGATGAGCATCGAGAATAGCATAAACTACTCTTGATTTATCCTGCTGCGAATACAGAAAGGCAGATCAGTATAACTACACTATCTAAGGTAACTCAAATATTATGGGTGCTTTGGTCAAATTGCTCAGAAATTTCCTAGCAATTCGAGGTTTTCAATATGCATTGATTTTTCTGTCACCGAATACCCAGTTTGATACATCAACAGAATTACTACTAAGGCAACATTCCGAGGCTGAGACTATAACTAAGTACCTGCATCAGAATCTCTTCAACAAACTACTTTCGTGGGACAGTGTTTTTTTCATAAAAACAGCATTGCTTGGACAGCCACAATTTGAGCATGAGTATGCATTCTCTCTGCTCTGGGCCAACTTCATTCGCTTTGCTGCGAATGGCTCTAACGAAATATATTACACCTTGAAAATTGCAATTGCTTTGGAAAATGTGATATTCTTCCTTTCTACTTTGGTGCTATACTATTTGACTCAGATAACATTCGGCAAAATAAATAAGACGAAAACGGCATACAGCGACGATCTTGCATACAAGACTGCTACCTTATTTATTATTAATGCAGGCGCTGGATTTTTTACTAGTGCATACTCTGAACCTGTATCCTTTTTCTTCAGTTTCTTGGGAATCCTGACTAGGGAAATAGCTATAAACACAGTTATACCATATGGGTTAGAGTTTCCATGGCACTCGCTCCCTTTATATCTAACCACAGCAATATGCTTTTCTATTGCAACTGTGAACAGAACAAATTGCATACTACTTGGATTTTTCTTCATCAATGACTTATACTATACTCTAAGAAATGGTGACTATAAGCGCGCTATTTTGTTTCCTATCTTATCTGGCTGTATTATGTTGACCTTCTTCACTGTTCAACAATTTTATTTACCTTACCAAAAATACTGTCCACAAAGAGCAGAGTGGTGCGAAACGTCTCTAGTTAATTTTGCCCCAATCAAATTCTTAACCAAACAGAGCATGTATTCCTTTATTCAGTCCAATTACTGGAATCTCGGATTTCTCAAATATTGGACGGTTAGTAACATACCGAATTTTCTGTTTGGGTTGCCCACCTTTTTGGTCCTCTTTTATTCAACAATTTATTTCACCAGAATTTATCCAAACAATAAGCTGTACCCATTGGTCATTATTACCAGATTGTTTTTGGTAATCATTTTATTATTTGCACACGTACAGATTATTAACCGTGTTGCTACCTTTATTCCGTTGCATTTGTGGTACATTTCTGATAGAATGATTAAGTCAACCAATTCAAAAAAAAAAAAAGGATACGAAATTGGAATTAAACTGTACATTTACTGGGTAATAACCTGGCTCCCAGTTCAAACGCTGTTATTTTCTTTTTTCCTCCCACCAGCATGATCTTTAGTTGGCTGTTAATATTCAACCGGAAAGTGAAGACTCCCACATGAAGAAACCCCAAAAAGGAGTTATGCATAATGTTCTCGTTATTGATTAATGATTATATGATTTTATAAATATATACAAGCATAATGTTTTTATTGAATAAGAGATAAAACGCTTATACCTATGCACATACTGTTGCTTTTCAGTTTGGCATTTGCAAGGAACACATATAGTTCAACAGCAACAAGTACGACACTTCATGCAGAGTAATAAAGATATATTATCCAATTTTTTTCATTTCTTTCTCGTCACAATACTATTAGTTAAAAATTCTAAAGCCGAGCGGCAATCAGACTCGGGAAGAGCAGAGTGAAGATTTTGTAGCGCCTTATTTCTATATTGTTTAGCGAATTCCATTGTTTTCTTCACACCTTCATGTTTCTCAACAGCTTGAACAGTCGCCTCCACATCACCTTTATGAGAAAAGTTCCTTTGTATTAGCTCTCCTAGAGATGGATCCTCTCTCCAAGCAAAGAGGACAGGCGCAGTTGCAATACCCAATTTTAGATCAGCACCTGCGGGCTTTCCCAACTCCTTCGCAGATACCGAAAAGTCCAACAGATCATCCACCAATTGAAAGCAGATGCCAATGTTTCTACCAAAGTCATAACACTCATCAATAACAGAATCGCGCGCACCTGAAAGAATGGCCGCTGACCTACAGGATTTTGATATCAAAGCCGCAGTCTTCAAATAAGTTTTGTGCAGGTAATATTCAAAAGCAAGGTCAATCAATTCATCATGGGACATGCTGTTTTTCGTGATTTCGGTAGGCACTCTATATTCATGCTCTTTGATTTCTAACTTCTTATTTGCAACTGGCAGTGTCTTGTTCTTATCACCGACCTCATATGGTAGTTCCTCCACAGCCATATTTTTCAGTTGCATAAACTCGCCTTCCACTAAGTTAGCAATACTGTTCGACATTAGTTCCACAACTTCTGGATTCTTTAATCTAGATATTGACACTGTAGCTCTACCCAGCAAAAAGTCACCCGCGAGTACCGCCATTTTATTTGAGAAGGCAACATTTCCACTAGGTCTTCCTCTCCTTGTATCGGAATAATCTATAACATCATCATGTAAGAGAGATGCAGTATGAATCATTTCTACTACCTCAGCCAGCCTTCTTTGCTTGGGAAGTATTCCCCTCTCCATATCGAAACCAGGTTGCGTTTGTGGTTCTGGACCCTTCGTTAGGGGATTTAACGGTTTGATTCCGTGAAGAATATGCAGTGGAGAGATATTATTTACAGGGGTCTCGAACATAGATGTATTGGAGGATAATTTGGAATATATCGGGTCCTCAGGGACATCTGTTTTATCAATTGGAATCTTATCTCTTTCTGCGATAGGAATTTCAGATAACGCACGGGATAATAGCAACACCAACAGCGGTCTCACCTTCTTACCTTCCGTCTCAAAATAGTAACTGGTTACTCTATTCAATGTGGGGTGGCCGGACCCAATCAATGCCATAATATTCTTCGCCAATGTGTTCATCTCATTGGACACTAACGAAATAGGGTTGTTCCATAACAAGCGCGGGGAAACCAGCTTGCTGGCAGTTTCTAAAGCAACCGCAAACGATGACTTGCAGCGAAATTGTTTACGCAGCAGGATATTGCCGCCAGTTCGAAACATTTCAACAGCGTTTCTATTGTTATACACTTGAGAAAAAAGGATGAGTAAAACTCAAAAATTCAAACCTACCCACACACACTCCCAAATGTTCAGCACTATCCAGATCAATTCCTTTCAAACAAGTAGAACACCGTTTTTCATAAGTAGATGCGGATCCAATCTCAATAACAGCTGTGGAGTTCCCGAATTTACATCTGTACTTCACCAGCAAACGTTAGGTATAGACTCCCTACAGCGGAAAGTCAGTTTTTCCGCAGCTTTGTCTTCTCTCGAGGTGAAAAAAATTATAAAAAATATATAAAATATCATCAAAATCAGTATCAGAATCGGAATCAATGCAAGGACAGCACTAAGTACAGTGTATTGTGATATCCAGAACTGGTCTGAGTTGGTAACGGTTAGCATAGTACCTCGCTACTTCATCTTTTTGCCACTAATCAAATAGCAAAAGAAATAGAAAGGTCAGAAGTTGATTTAGGACGTCATAGGAATTCACTACGTCCAAAAGCGAAGAACTGAAGATTCAATATGGATGAAAATAATGGGTACATCTACCTGGCTACATGCCTCAAAAATTTATTTTCGAGGACGCTGAGTGTTTCGAATTGTGTTCCCCGTCATATTGGGTTTATTATGGATGGTAATAGGAGGTTTGCGAAGAAGCATTCCATGGAGAGTAAGGAAGGACACGAAGCTGGGTTTAGAAGTATGAGCAAGATCCTTGAGCTGTGTTATGAGGCAGGTGTCGATACTGCAACTGTTTTTGCCTTTTCTATAGAGAATTTCAAAAGAAGCGCGTACGAAGTCGATGCATTGATGAACCTTGCCAGAGAGCGGATACGACAGATTAGTGAGAATGGTGCTTTGGCTGAAAAATATGGTGTTAGAGTACGGGTGATCGGTGATATATCTCTGCTAGATAAAGACCTTCTTAACGAAATAAAGCATACTATGGATATCACAAAGAGTAATACTAGAGCCACACTAAACATCTGTATGCCGTATACAGGAAGAGAAGAAATTTATCACTCGATGAAATGTATTTTGGAAAGTGATGACTATAACAGCAATAACATCAATGAGGAAACGATTGAATCTCACTTATACACTGCAAACTTGCCACCACTAGATCTATTGATTAGAACTAGCGGAGTCACAAGATTGAGCGATTTTCTTCTCTGGCAAACTTGTAATAAAGATGTCGTTATAGAGTTTATCAATTGCTTATGGCCTGAGTTTGGACCGCTCAGAATGGCATGGATATTACTGAAATTTGCTTTTCAAAAGAACTTTTCCAGTGGTAGGAAGCCATACGAGGACGATGAATTCGAGAATTCAGTATTAAAGAAAAGTAGTTGAATTTTTCTCTTCGTTATATAAACATGTTGCCCAATTAACTATCAGTTTTAAAGTTCTCTTAAATAGAAAGGGGAAACACTTATAGAATTCTAAATACCTTATTTTCCAATTTCTGCTTTGTCGTTGAAACGTTGAAGTGAACTAATTTTAATCTATTTTCAGGTTGTTAAACAATCTATATTATTTTTACTTGCACCTAATATTATCCAATCTTTTCTCTCTTTTTTTCACCTGTTGATCGATGCTTATATACCTGTATACATTTCAAATCCTGTCTTCATGTGTAGCATAGGGATGTCGCCAGGATACTGCCAGGATACAAACAGATGTAAATGTATATAAAAAAAAAACAATTCTTGTTTACTTATTAGGTGATTGGTGTTATGATAGTATATTTATATGGTGCAGGACATTTGGCTAGAACTTCTATTTTTTTTTCTATTGTGTTTCCTGGAAATGGGGAACAGTATTAATGTATTTGACCCAGTTATTTCTTGTTCAATTCTTGAGCCTTCTCGAATTGCTCCTTGAACTTGTCTGCATTCTCCTTGTTACCAAATCTGATGGCGAATGTGTGGGCCTCCGGTTCACCCTCGGAAACATCGGCAGTGCATGCGTAAACCCAGGACCTGTCAGAGCCAACATTTGGCTTCAATACGTACTCAGGGGCAACTATGTGGTTAGCACACACTTTCAAGGTCTTGTCTCTTCTCATAAGAATTCTAACCTTCTTCGACTCCTTGTTTTGGAGGAATTTACAGTCACCAGTACCTCTTTCCTTCCATTCCTTGGCATCAGAGTCAAACCTGAACAGCTTAGCTCTCACTTTGTACAGAACCTCCTCGTTCTCCTCATTGGTCTTGACATCGACCTTCTCCAGGTGAACGATCGGCTCGAAATGCACATCCGGCGAGTCGACTTCCTCCTCGTCCTTCTTCTCCTCCTTCTCCTCCTTCTCCTCCTTCTTTTCTACCTTCTCCTCCTCCTTCTTTGGCTCCTCAGGCTTCTTGCCTCCAAACATGGAGAAAACAGAAGAGGTAGGTGGCTTTGGCTCAGTGCTGTCAGACATTGGTACAATATTATCGAGTAACTAGTTTCGGCTGTTCAACAAATCTCACAGACTTTATAGACAAAAAGGTGGCTAAGGACCGAGAAAAGACACTCTGCTCTCGATGAAATATCGAAAATAAGCCAATTCTTGCCAGATATTCTGCTGGCATCAGAGAAATGAAAGTCCAACAGTCTTGGGCATTGCGGGCGCCAAGGCGATCATCGTCTGGCGCAGCAGCTGAAAAAAAATTTCATTTTCGCAAAAGTGTAAGGTGGGTACGTAGTGACACACCACATGACCGAACCCGGGGTGTGGTGATTGGTGCCATGCACAAGGCACAACAGCCAGTCGTCTCCCCCACTCCTCCAGACATGATATGAGGTGGTTACAGCACATTTAACTAAACGTGCTTGCACGATCAATTGCTGCTATTTCAGCGTGTTTTTCCCCGACAGTTTCCAGGGCAAACGAGTATTCCATATCATTGCACTGTTCTGGCAAAGAATGACACGCTTGCTATCTTCCCCATGTAGATAGTAACAATAACAGTTGTGGAAGACTGTTGTTACACGTCTTTGCATTTGGAATGACGGTACTTTTCAGTAATTTATCTCTGTTAGCGAACCGCTACAACAGTGGTCAGGTGACACCACAACCGGATACCAGTCTACGGCTGGGAGTAATAAGTAACGAAGTTCATTAAATATATAAACGGAAGTAGCACAGGCTTCCGGAGCAACCTATAGGACTCCTCGAGTCTGTTGGACTTAACGCCGGCACTCTAAGTCTAATGGATGATAAGGACGAATA